>VMKM01000701.1:0-170000 GCA_008360985.2 Macquaria ambigua | reverse complement strand
CAAGATTTCCACCAGAGAACATAGGCTTGATGGGTAGTTATCGTCATCATTAGGTTAGTTATCATTATTGTTATTATTTGGGGTAAAATGATTGTATGAAAACCAAAGACTACAGAGACAGAGAGATTGAGAAGACAGAGAGGGACACAGAAAACTAAAAGACCAAAAGACAGACAGGGAGCTGGTGTATTAAAGTTCACTTTGGGTGTCTTGTTTCAGTGGCCGGCTCTTTGTGGTCTGTTAAAAGCTTAAAAACAGAGCAGTGCTGAAAACAGACACCCGGCGTTTAGCTCACACCACGAAACCTGAGGCTTAATTGCCTTTCAATTAGAGGAACTAATAGGCCTGTGTGTTTGTGTGCACGTGTGTGTGTGTGTGTGTGTTTGGGTGTTGAAACGATTACAAAGAGAGAGCTGCAAAGCTGTCTCAGCATTTGCGAAAATAGGTATTAATGATAGGCTAGCAACTCTGACACACACAGACCCACAGTTACTGCAAAGTTAGCCTCGCAGTGTGTGTGTGTGTGTGTGTGTGTGTGTGTGTGTGTACTTGTATGTCTGTTATGTGTGTTATGAATTTGTTAGTGTGTGTGTGTACTGTATGTGTGTAGAGGTTGCTGATTCCCATTAGTGAAATTCAAGTGCTAATTACCACCCACAAGACCCCACGTCTGCTGTCTTCACACACACACACACACACACACACACACACACACACACACACACACACACACACACACTCTCTTCATGTACTATTATCTCTAATCAACCTCATTAGTATCTTTTGACATGAAAGGGAATGAATTACTGAATGTTCTAGTGCTGCTTAATGTCCAGAACATGGGGAATCTAAATAATATGTATTAGGAAAAGTAATTATGTAATCTAATAATTGTGCAGTTTATGATTATGCAATTTATTACGCTTTGTCAGCATTCGTACTTTGTCAGACAGTTGACCGTCACATTAATGACGGGGAAGAGGGTGAAAAACATAAATCAAGGGTCAGCAATTTGGATTTGATCTTTTTTTTTTTCCCCTGAATCATTGGCACACAGTACAAGACCCAGTCAAAGGCACCATGACCATGATCACTGAGTACGTTTACACGCACAAACTATTCATGTTTTTTTGCCTTTATTGCAAAAAGGCAAGATTCCTACTAAGCTGTTTACATGGCTAATGAAAATGAATATTCCACTAATATTCCCGTTTACATGCAGCCTTGTTCAACCGTGCGAACACAGCCTCCCTCTTTCATTCATTCAACCACCTTCTTGAAAAGGTCAGCGTTGGAATATTTGCGCATATTCAAAAACCTGTTGATATCCAAGTCTTTCATAATGTTTAAAAGTAGGTGTGTTTCTCTTTCTGACCGGAAATGTGGGCTTTTCTTTTGTGCATGCATCTCCACCCCAGCCTTGCAAACTGTTGGCTAGTTGGTTTGTTTAAAATGCACAAAGCTGACCGTAAACAGGCAAGAGGCCGTGTGTCGCAAATGAGATGCATATTCCGAATGCGCTGTATACATGTCCAAAGAATGCTCCTAAAAGCTGAATAATATCGGCATATCCCACATGTCTTAATCGGAAAATGCTACATTAGGAATATCCAAACGGAATATGCTGCTCACATGACCCATATCAAATTTGGAATATTGTCATATTCAGAATAATGGAAAATTAGTGTGCATGTAAATGTAGTCATTGTCTTGATAATACCATTGTCAGAGGTGTGTGGCACAGTGAAAAACGTGGTGGGTGTAGGCATACACCACCAGTAGATGTGGTAGGGACTAGCATTAGTCACAAACAAATCATGTCACCTGTTATCCATCTCTCCAGAGGTAATGTGCTTTGTGTCATGGAGCTTTGATAGAATTTTGATGGAGAGAACAGTCTGAAGAGGATCAGTTTCCTCAGTGAAGCAGATCTGTTTCCTCTCGGGAGACCCAAAAGCATCAACCGATGCCCTTGTGTGGAAGGGGCAGAATCACCGCGAGTGAATATGAACTCACTTAGCTTGGAAGCAGTAAACGCAATTGGTAAATAACATAGTGGGCCTTGGAGAACAGTTAGGAAACGAGTCAATGATTTCAGGAAAAGAGCCGAATACAAGCTGCCCACAGGAACAGAAAGAAATAATCCTGTAGCCTTTGTTGTCTATATATGTGGCACAGAAAGTGTTCACTCAGTTCTGCATTGGATGTAAAAAACGTGTGTATAAACGTACAGTTGAGTGATATCTTACTCAGTTTTTGGGGAAAATATTTCCTGCACAGTGTTGTTGTTTCATGATAGCTGTGCTTTTTGGTTCTGCTTTGTTCTGTGGACAGGTGTTGATAAAGACAGACCTGTACTTACTTTGTGATAGGCTACCTCCTTTATAAATCACTCAAGGTAACGGCATTACTACAATTTAGAGAAAAATATTACTCATGAGCAACTTTTCCAACATTGCTATCGGCACAACGAGAACACTTGTGGCATGTTATGTTAATTTGGAAAATGCTAAATAAACCAAGCTGATAATGAAGAAGACAAACAATGCGCTGACAGCACACACAAACTTCCATTTGTTGCATTCAGCTAACTAGCACCTAATTAGCTCTGCCATTGTTGTGTTTGGGAAGTCTAATTCACACCCAGAGCTAAATTATTCTGTTTAAAGTACTTTATTTCATAAAAATAAACTCCGTTTACATGTGTGTTTTTGTTTTGCTCATTTTGATTAGCATCCTCAATTACGGAGAATCACACTAATTTGTATGGAAATAATATGCAATTTGTGGCAAATTATGTGCAATCAGAATAATTCTTTCTGCTAATGAGACAGAGATGGCTTTTTAAAATCATTTGGAAAACATGTTTTGTGCCTTTAAATGGATTCTAGGACCAGTATTCTTTACTGTTTTACTTCACTGTGACCATTGTTCACCTCTATAAAGACAGCTTCCCATCATGCATTTAATCAAAGGATGGATTGGTTGCAACACAAAAACCAGAATGTCCCACATGGAGAGAGTGGTTATTGTCTTTGTATGGTTTAACTACTTCTAACTTAAGTATCATTCATCAATTTACCCAGTCAAACACATTTTCACAGAACTTTAATATTGAAATGAATGTTTTTGGCAACTTGTACTATAACAGAAAGTACAGGTCTCCATCTTAGCATTCACAAAAATGACTGTTGTTGAATTTGGGGATGAAAAAAATATGTTTTCAATGCAGCGAAACATAATGAAAACATAAACAATGCCAGTAATGGGGTGAATGTTTCAGCAGCGTGCGTCACTCTGCGGTTCCTGATTTGGCCTTTAATTTCGTAAGGAAATCCTCTGGCCTCAAAACCAGTTGACGACCAAACCAATCAGCTCTTTGTGTTCCTCCAAATGAGCAGCCGAAATAGACAGTAAAACAACGGGCGAGCTGATGAGATACAGTTAAGCTCGAGGCAAAACAATGTGGCTCCAATTAGCCTGCTGACCGCTGCTTACTGGCTTGCATGGGAATGCCCTGTTCATTCGTTGTGACTATTAGGCCTTTCACTCCTGACAATTGGAAAGCCAGACTCCGCATTAGGGATGTTCGCTGTTAATTATGATGAGTAATCTCCAAAATGCTCAAATTAAAAGTGTGAAAAAAAAGAGGCAATGTTGTGTTAAGACCTTGCACTAACAACTATGTTAGAATTGACTTGTTATTGACTTAAATGGAAAGATTATGAATGTGGTGTTGGAGGGCGTCCTTAATTAACCAGCACTTTAATTATCCCTCTCCGTCTTGCTCTGTCCTTCTTTCTCCCTTTCTGTCATTTAAATTGTCTGTTTCCTTTCTCCTACTTTCCCTTTTTTCCCCTTCTCCCCATATATCTCTCATCTTTTTACCCTCTTTTTCTCTTTTTTTTCTGTCACAGTCCAGTAGGATCCATTGTAGCAATTATAACTTGGCATTACAGCGGAAGACTTTTAGAATATACTTAGGAATGGAAAATGAATATAGATAATCACATGGTGCTGCAGAACATCACAGGGATTTTTTTTTCATTTTCATTTTTTTTCATTCTTGTGCATCCCATTTTACTTTGTATCTCTCTCTTTGAGAAAAATAGCTCATGACCCTCAGATGCAGCCATGACATTTTCTTGCACTCCTTTCAAAAATGTCCAAAATCAATCATCCAGTCTTTTTCTTCTTCGTGTGCGCACACATCCACAAGTGCTTAATGAATGAAGTACTTCAAAGACAACTCATTGAGGACATCTGCAGAGGTTCAGAGGTCACAGTCACACACACACACTCTATCACAGGAGATTCATGACACTGTCACTGCACCTTTTAATCTGAGAGAGAGAGATAAAAAGACAGATGAGTACGACAGGAGACGTGCCAAGACAAACAGAGAGAGAAAAAGAGATTAGTCATTGGGAAAAGACGCTGCTCAATCATAAGAATAGACACACATGGACACACACAATTCCTGGAATAGAAATGGGGGAGGGAGGAAAGTTTGAGCAATTTATGCTATGGAAAAGCCAGCAAAACCTGAGACTCTCTGTGCCTCTTGCTCACTCTGTCTTTCTCACTCCATTGCTGTGTGTTTGTGTGTGTGGTTTAGGTCTATAGCCCCTAAGGGAGGGACAGAAAAAGAGAGGTGGGGGGGCAGGAAACGGTGGCGTCTGGAATTGATTTGAGGCTAAAGGAAAAATAAAATACTTCAGATTCTTAAAGGCTCGGGGAGCAGGGACAGACGACCACAGAGAAGCGAAGAAAGGTAGGAGAGAGAGAGAGGGGGGCCACATAACCACAAGAAAAGAAAAAAAAAATAAGGGGATATAAAGCAAACATAAAGAAATATTTATACTTCTGCAATAAAGTCTGTGAGGCCGCCATAAGTACACTGTGGCTGAATCTTATGTGTATCTCTTCAAAAATGCACAAAAGGTTATAGAGAGTGCGTGGACATGGGGAGAATTGTGATGCTTCTGCTTGGGTCAATTTCTATGTCTCTTTGTCCGGTGCTGGTATAGATTGTTGACAGGAAAAACAACATTTGAAGGCTGGTTATAAGGACAGCCAGATTACTTTATATTCAAGGCAGGAGATTGTCCAAAATATCAGCTTTGGCACCAATTTCAACAGCAGTGCCAGTCAACGAATGAGGCCACACGCAGGAATATAAATCAGTCAGTTTGTTACCTGCAGAGTAGCTACAGCACCATCACAATGCAGAAGTGTAATTTAGTGTAGGAATGAAGAAAAGAATGACTACAAAAACAAAGGGGAGAAGAAGAGGAACAGGAAAGTATACAGTAGCAACTATTATGGAGAACTGGAGTGAATGGAAGATGAGGAGAAAAGGGAGTAGAGGGGTGGGTAACGGGGGGGAAACTTGAGATGCTACTGCAGTGGCTTGAGATTCACTTTAAAACCTGTTTCACACTACAGCTGTGAAACTGTTTATTTTCTATCCCATTTCAACAGCAGTGTGTAAGCATCCAACTTTGCACTATGACCCCCCCCCCCTCCGCACACATGTAGGAAATGTTTCTTGACAAGAGGATCCAAACTGAGCTGAACCACTAACACGGCAAAATGGTAAAAACTCACATAAACTAATGAAAAGCACAGAAAGCAGGCCTTGATATATGGTTATGCTGAAACATGTTAAGTCCATGTTAGAAGCTGAAGCAGTAGAGGAAAGATGAGAAAAAGCCCTTTGTTCATCCTGTGAGCGGCAACAAATGTCTTTTAATAATTACTGTCAATATTAATAACTTTATTTGTATTGTACGTTTCTAAACAAAGTGATCAAAAAAGCAATTCAAACTGTGCAAAACAAGAGTGATTAAAAAAAGAACACTGGATAAAACCAGCAGAAAGATTCTGTAATAGTCGAGCATGTTTAGCCATAACTGTAAAGGCCAGTTCAGACCAAAGATTCGAACTACCTGCAATGCCCCGGTCTCCAATGCGACTAGACCAGACGGTGTATTGTTTCCATAGCGACGACTCTCTGTACTTCTGTTCTAACTGTCGGCTTTCCAGGCTTGTTTTGTAGCTGGATATAATTTGAAACATCTTAAAATATGAATGAGGATAGTGATAGTGAGTTACTTGCTACAGTTGCATTTCTACTATTGATGAAACGGCAAAAACATAAAAAAACGCAAGGGCCGAGATGACCAGCTGACTTCGCTACAAACTAATTGGCTGTTGAAACAGGCGACCAGCCACTGGCGATTTGACAAGCTGAGTCGCAGGCGACGCCATTAGCCGGCTTGAGTGTAACTTTCCTGCGACTTTCTAAAATGGTTTTGTCTCGTCGCAAATCTTTAGTGTTTATATATTGTTGTCTATGAATCTTTCTGAATTGACGACCTTCAGAGTGAGCAGTAAGAACAAATGTAGTCAATCAAAATTTCTTTAAAAATAATCCAAAATAAATGTGTGTATGAGGGGGTTCTAATGGAGAAATGTAATATCCTGTTGAATGTGTTGCTTTGCCAGAAGATTTCGGCTGTAAAACCTCCACTCTGGCAGACTTTTTAAATGACCTTACATTAGTAATTAAATCAACCTTCAGTCCAGCGTTTTTCATGTGTAAACTGTGAATCACTACGCTGCGGAGGACCAGTGAATGTGCCATTAACTGATCAGCAGGAAGCTCGTTCGTCTTATTAGCAAAGCTCGTAAAAACGACCACAACAATGATGAGCGCTGCTGTGTGTTATTGGCCCCGTGCAACAGTTGCACAGCTGCCTAACCGCCACAGATGGAGGAGAAAGAGGCAGGTAAAAAAGAATATATGCTGCCTTCAAGTCCACAACATACAAGTGAAATCGCTAGGAAACAAATAACGGCTGATGTTGACAGAGAAATGAAGTGATCAACTGAAATTGCGAAGCAGCAGGGGGAAGAGAGGACGAAAGAGAGCAGCAGAGAGGGATTCGTGTCCAGCTAGGTTAGCCATGTGTGTTCATGCTTTAGCTAGCTCAGCGAGTCTGTTCCAACATGATGAATGGAGACTAAAGATATTAGAATATGAGACAGAAAGAGAGAGAGAGATATCAAAGGGAGGCTGAGAGGATAGGAGGTGGAAATCCTCTTTTTTCCCTTTCTTCCCCATATGAGAGAGTTAATCCTCAGGGGCTTACATTTGTTTTTTCTCTCTCTATCTCTCTGTATTTCAGTATCTCTGCCTTCTGACATTCTCTCTGCTCCCTCCTGATCTTCGCTTCCCCTCCCTCTCATTCTCTCTTTGTGTTTTTCTGCTCTCATTCTGCTGTTAACCATCATCCATATTTGCATCTCTTCTTCCTCCCCTCCATATCCCTCTCTTGTTGAATTCCCTCCGTCCCCGAATCCCCATCTTTTCCTCTCTCCCTCCTTGTCTCCCCCCCCTCCATCCCTCTCATTCCTTGCAGGGTTTATGGGTTTATGATGCATGGTAATCTCACCGCAAACACATTTATCTGCTCATTCTTTATCTCCCTTTCCCTCTCTTTTTTTTTTCTTCTTGTTGCTCAGCAGGGCTCTGAGCTGTGGGATGATGCTTATAGGATATTTACATTTGATTTGTGCATACAGGAACAGAGTGAAATGTATAGACAGAAGAACAGAACGAAACGGAGCAATGCGATGCAGAACAGGGAAGAGCAAAGAAGAGCTGAACAAGACGACACAGAGCAGTGAATACAAATTCAGAGCACAACACCACAGATAAAGGCCAACGCAGAGCAGAGCAGAATTAAAATGAAATCAATGCAAGGCCTACATGCAGAATAAGGGAAAAAAAAGTCTCATCTGATGTTTAAAAATTTAAAAATGAGAAAAGGAATCTATCTATCCATCTGTCCATTCATCCATCCATCCCTCCATCTCTCATTTGACCCACGTGTAGTGGTTGATCTATGTTTAAAAGGAATAACAAAAGCATCACATTTGGGTCACAGAGTATTGTTTTCCCTGGTTCTCGTGGAAACCCAGCGCAGGTGGCTTTGTGGCAGTAGGCTTGGTTGATCAAGCCAAGCCTGTAATCTCATATTGGAGGATCACTCCATATCTTGCATCCTGCTTTGAGCCCCCCTCCAAAAAGCAATTTCCCTCCATTGTGAAATGCCATTTTCTCCTGATAGTAGATCCCCTTAAGCTTCCAAATTAAACATTGTCACCTGATGTCATCACTCAGTGTTCCCAAAGCTCAGACGATTACATCATCGCCTGTGTAGCTGTGTTATAAACAAACATCTAGGACAACAGAGAAGAGCTTCCCAAAGCCCCTAAATAGGATTTTGTAGGTGTAAACTATTTGCCAAATGAAACTCTGGTGTCAGGTACTTCACTTCTCTGTCTGCAGAAAGTTACAAAGTTTAAGAGAGAAATACAAACTATATCTTAAACAGCAGCTAATCACTAATTCCAGAGAAAGCTGGATTACCATGTCAGGTGTTTTGTCTTTCTCTTCTTCTTGGTTACTTACTAACACTAAAGACCTGCAGGGTTGATAAACCTAAGTGTTTTCTGGCATGGCATTTCAAGATTCCTGGCTATTAAAGTTCACATTTTATAGCTGCCATTTGAATTTGCCAATCTCTGAAGGTGCCTAGGGCATAAAAAGGCTGAAATATGTCAGTGACATTCAATTGTAACTTTTAATTTAATGCCAGTGTTAGCTCTGTCACAGGGATGATTTCAAATTGCTGGATATTTTATGAAATGAGAGTGCAATTACACCATTTTGTAAGTGTCAATCCTCACAATTGTTTGGTCATTGCTCACTTACAGACTACTGTGCCCTCTCACTTTGGATTTTGTGTGCAGTTGAAAGTGATGTAAAGCTGAAAGAGTCTCCAAAACGTCTGATGTAACACTCATTTTTAGGCATTAAGCTGATGCTCTTATTCAGAATGGCGAAAGGCTGAGTGCAGGAGTAGTAAACGCTTAGACCACTGCATTGCAAATATGACAAAAGACATCCAAAGAAGGGGGTGAAAGCATCAAAGCCACAGTCGGTGTCCAGACAGCATTTGTAGTGACATGCTTCTGTTACCCTCGAACAATCCTGGAGAAGTGACAGCTGCGTGAGCAAGCAGGAGGAGGCAGTCGTTTTATCCTCAAAGGTTCCATTAAAGGATTGATGCTCCAAAGATGCCTCATATGTAGCTTATTGCCATTTTCTGATGATTCATCCCCCCATCTGCCATCATCACCAACAGCTAAGCCTGTCTGCAGTTGAAAATCAGCCTTTTTGTCATCCTTAAGTGGCCACACAATCAACAGGTAATAATGAGCCTCCAGAGCCAATTAATCACGCCCACTGCCAGCCTCACAACATCCACAAGTACACAAGCAATAACACACAAACTCCAACCTCCAATATCCCAGTATATCAAACAGGCAAATCTGTAATTGAGTTCTGAACAGATCAATCATAACCAAGCAGGTGGTCAGGATAATATAATATTAACAACCTTGTTAATAATAACAACCTTGGACCTTTTTTGGGGGGGGTACTTCCTGATATCCCAAGCTGTCACTGTTGCAGCTAAGTGAACCTCTGGAATAATTCAATCACATGGGGAGCTGTTTGTGTTTGTGTGAGTGGGTGGGAAAGGGCAGTGTCTTTAAAACTATCCCCAGGTTTTCCAGAGTATTTTATTGATGTGTGCTTTTCTATATCTAGCTCTCAATCAGTCAGACTGCTGGGTAATCAATACTGGTAGAGGGCATTAAAACTCTGTGTGTGTTTGTGTAAAATCCCTGGAGAGGGAATCTTCTCCTCTCTAATTCCTGCTCCTTATCTATCCGCCCAGACACCCATCAGTGTCACATTTTTAAAGATATATGAGCCTGATAGTTAACGAGTTTTAACAACATTTTCCTACTCTGCTTTACACTCCCGAGAAAGGCTTATCAGGACTGTGTTGCACCCTCCACTGGCTTTATGTGTTAATACTGTAGAAACAGGAAACTGCTGCACTTTGCATTTTCTGCTTGTTGTGTTAACATTCCCTGTTGCACCCAAGTTTATCATGTTTTGCAAATGCACATTTTTTCTGTAGGTTAAGGAAATTATTTCTAACTGCCAGTGTGGCATTAAACAGAGCTTGAACTTTAACTGGTTTCCTTTAAAGACGATACGTAAAGACTTTCGTTCAAACACATTTTTCTTAACCTATTTTGAGAATATGAAATGATCAGTGTTTCAAAGACACCTGATATCTCGCTCTTTGCCCTTTTTTGATGATGGATTCATGCATCTTCGGCCACACAATCAACGCATAACTATGAACCTCCAGAACTGATAAATCACATCTACTGCCAGATTCCACTGTGCTCCAAACTTGGAATGATTACAAACAAATGCACAAGCAATAAGGCACAAATACTGAGAGGAGCAGTCGTGACCTGATTGACTCACTTTTTGAGGCACAAGTGTTGTATACACAGTAGATCAGATCATTAGTACATCAGAAAACGGGTTTTTGATGTGGTTTGGTATAAACCTTTGGCAGATGCACACTATCGTTTCGGGGGAATTCTCACTTCAATATCTCATTCTGGAATCGTTACGCTGCAGCTACACTTAATCTGCAATCATGCTGCTGTAAGCATTACATTTGCTGTAGTTAATGCATGCAAAATCAGCACGCCGGTAAAATAAATGTACTGTATGCATGATCTGCATGCAAACAAAGCCGGAGCAGTAATGCTGCAGCAAACAGACTTCCATCTCAGAGAAATGTGAAGTCATTCTTGACATTTTACCGTAACTACCGTGATGACAAGTGTGTGTCTCACTGGAATCACCTGGAATTGGTGTGCTGAAGATTGTGCAGCCAAAGTTTTCAGCTCTGCCACCAGACATGATTAATTCTACCAAGCCTCAAGCCTTTGGCTGAGGCAAAACTCTGGTTGAACTGCCTGTAAACTGAAATAGAGCATAATTTAGAAACTTCCCATATCATAAAGACACAACAAGCGAACAGAGAGAATGGATGCTTGTCCTAATAATGTCCTCCTGCTGCCTCTGTGTGTGGAACTGGTATAGACTGAAATAACTGAGAAACATAGCCCAGGGCTGCCACATGCATGCACGTACAGCCACATAAACACACACAGGACAATGAATGTGTTGCTTTCTTTCAGCAGCAATATGCCAAATGGAGAAGGCACTAATCTGAGAGAGAGAGGTAGAGATACGCAGCAAGTGACAAAGAGAGAGAGAGAGAGAGAGAGAGGGAGCTGATGTGACCTCAGATAAGCACTTTTGTTCCTTTTCTATCTCTTTTTCGACAAAGCTAAGACACACACACATACACAGAATCTCCTTGTCACTTTGCCTGCCGCTGAGTTGTCACGGTGACAGAAGAGGTCATCTGGATGAATGCCTCCTATTATGGGATATGTGCTCAGATCCCCGTTTGGAGGTCAGAAGGTTAAACATCCAATCAGCACGCAGCGTAGCTAAACCCTTTGAAACCAAGAATCACAATAAGTTACCAATGGAATCAATGGATGTCAATGAGGACACATTTCATAGGCAGCCACAAAGTTTAATCCAGGCAAAACCAGATGGAGAAAGAGCTTAAGTCTTCATTCATGTCTGACTGATATGAGTTTTTAAAGGACAACATTTAAGCCTCCAATAACTGATACTTTGCCCATATTCAATATCTATGAATTTGGCCATTCTCATCACTCAATGCAGTCAGTGTTTCCACAACAGCTGATTTTGATGGCAGGGTGGAAGAGCATTATTTACACCTTAACCTATGGGACACTGAAACCCAGGATTAATTGGATAAATGAATTGATGGATTAATGGATAGATGGGAATAAAGGCAGAATAATGTGTTAAATCTAGTTGGTTAATTTAAGGTCATTATACATCTCAAATCGGATGTGGATGACACTAATTGGCCGATGTCTGGTTTTTAATAACAGGTGAATTGTGGTCTAATAGGAAACCACTACATTGATCTAACTCTATCTAATGATGACAACATACTGTATACACCAATCAGCCATAACATTTTGACCACTGACAGGTGAAGTGAAGAACATTGATTATCTTGTTACAATGGCACCTGTCAGTGGGGGGATATATTAGGCAACAAGTGAACATTTTGTCCTTGAAGTTGATGCGTTGGAAGCAGGAAAAATGGACAAGCGTAAGGATGTGAGCGACTTTGACAAGGGACAAATTGAGATGGCTAGACGACTGGGTCAGAGCATCTCCAAAACTGCAGCTCTTGTGGGGTGGTCCCGGTCTGCAGTGGTCAGTACCTACCAAAAGTGGTCCAAGGAAGGAAAACCGGTGAACTGGCGACAGGGTCATGGGCGGCCAAGGCTCACTGATGCGCATGGGGAGTGAAGGCTGGCTCATGTGGTCCGATCCAAGAGAAGAGCTACTGTAGCTCAAATTGCTGAAAAGGTTAATGCTGGTTCTGATAGAAAGGTGTCAGAACACACACAGTATTGCAGTTTGTTGCGTATGGGGCTGCGTAGCCGCAGACCGGTCAGGGTGCCCATGCTGACCCCTGTCCACTGCCGAAAGCACCTACAATGGGCACGTGAGCATCAGAACTGGACCACAGAGCAATGGAAGAAGGTGGCCTGGTCTGATGAATCACGTTTTCTTTTACCATCATGTGGATGGCCAGGTGCGTGTGTGTCGCTTACCTGGGGAAGACATGGCACCAGGATGCACTATGGAAAGAAGGCAAGCCGGCAGAGGCAGTGTGATGCTTTGGGCAATGTTCTGCTGGGAAACCTTGGGTCCTGCCATTCATGTGGATGTTACTTTGACACGTACCACCTACCTAAACATTGTTGCAGACCAAGTACACCCCTTCATGGAAACGGTATTCCCTAATGGCAGTGGCCTCTTTTAGCAGGATAATGTGCCCTGCCACACTGCAAAAATGGTTCAGGAATGGTTTGAGGAACACGACAATGAGTTCAAGGTGTTGACTTGGCCTCCAAATTCCCCAGATCTCAATCCAATCAAGCATCTGTGGGATGTGCTGGACAAACAAGTCCGATCCATGGAGGCCCCACCTCGCAACTTACAGGACTTAAAGGATCTGCTGCTAACGTCTTGGTGCCAGATACCACAGCACACCTTCAGAGGTCTAGTGGAGTCCATGCCTCGATGAGTCAGGGCTATTTTGGCGGCAAAATGGGACCTACACAATATTAGGCAGGTGGTCATAATGTTATGGCTGATCGGTGTGTATATACTGCCAGTGCACGTCATACAACAATATACTCATCACTTTAGAAATGCATCAACAAGAACAATGTGTTTGCATACACAGAATCATGAGCAGCGTTTTGATCCTTCTTATTTGAATTCTGGACTTTTTAATTTTTAATATCCTTAATCATGATATTGAATTTTAACTGGTGGTGCTTGAACATATCTGTGTAATAATCTACTTGTCTGTTATCTTCCATGGTGTCACACCCACAGTTCCTTCAGACTTATAAATATTCAGTGGTTTGTTTTTTACTGTGGTCCCTGCCTGTCCTGCTGTCTGTGACTCTTTCTGCCTATTTGTCTTTTTCCAGTTCCCAGCCTGCACTTGAAGGATTAGAATGTGCTGTTCTGAAATCAGCTCGTCAGCCTGCCAGCCACTGATAAGCACACTCAGGATCGATTAGATCTGCCTTTAATCTATTCAACTTTTTTCCAGGCGAATGGAAAAATGCTTAGTAAGGGAGATGTGAGGTGCGCGATACGGTGACTTTGGTACACGTGCCCAGAGGGCAAATGCATTGTAAGCCACATATTCAGACATGAGATCATATTAAATATGCATTTTTACAAGTCCTCTTTAACACGCTGCTGTAGGCAGATACAAGCTAAACAATTCAGAATAATTTTCTATTAACTATGAAGGACAGAGATCATTACTGAGAGAGACAGAGGCAAAAACAGTAGGATGTCTTTATAAAGAGAGAAAGAAAGAGAGTAAGAAAGGAAAGGCAACAAAAACAAATATAATAACATAATGAAAGCACAAAAGAAAGAATGAAAGAATTGGAGATAAAGCTCTCAGAAAATGATGTGCTTTCACCCATCACTCTGTCACTCTCTATCTCTCTGAAAGAAAGGGAGCCAGTTTAACTGAATGCTAAACAGCCTAGTGGGGCCTGACGTGTCAATGCCAATTCACAGTGTGTTGATTCCACACACATGCATAGGAAAAAAATGGCGGAGCGCACCTTTAGCTCATTACTGGTGTCGGATGCGTTGAGGGTTTTCTCCCTTTGCACGGCGACACAGATCTGCCTGGAAGAAAGAGGAGAGGGAATTTAGATTAATCATATGTAAGAAGTACCGTTTATTGAAGAGAAAAGGGTTCAAAGGCATTATATATTATGTGACTGTGATGTCATTAGATATGTGCTAAATGAATGTACTGTACATCTCATTGTGTTGTGCATGTAATTATGCAGGGGATAGAGTAAGAGGAGAGATGCTTGCAAAACAGGAAAGAACCAAATACAAAGTGGGTGGTTTGACTTGTAGATATAAAAGAAGCTTTTTGAGAGAGAACATGACTCAAAATACTTAAAATAGTCTCATGAAGGTGCCATATACTCTTTCTAATCCTCCTTTCTTAAGCTCTGATAATGAATTTTACGTTTAAAAAATGTTTTCAAGCCATTAAATAACTACATCAAAGACAGCAGCAGGCTGAGTGCGTTCCAGCAGAGATACTGTAGAGATTTGGGATTTTCAAACAGTGTTCATATTGCCCTCGCTGTCTTCCCAAATTTATTGCATTTCTCTCACATCAAAACAACTGCACTGTAGTAACGCATGACTGGAGTGAGTAAAATAGAAATAAAAGATATTTAATCCATGTGTTGACTTTTACTGATTTATTACAGTTTACGTCACACCCGAACAACAAAAAAAAACAACATCTTTTTTATTGGCTGGAAGGAAGTCATGGGCAATAAACAAACTTTTAAAAAAGGATGACAGTTTGAACTCAGCCAGCTTCCTTTAGTGATTTATTGCAGTCCAAGGTGTCCTGACACAAGGAAAAGTCAGACAAGGCGAAGGAAACCCCACGACCGTCCGCTCTTTGCTTTCACCTCGTCCATTATTTTCATATATCAGGACATCTAATGTGTTACTGCTTACATGGCACACAGTGGATGTGAATGAATGAATGTGAGCAGAAGTAAAGTGTGCACAAGGACACTTCAGCATGACCCTTTCTTTTTTATGGGACTGTGTCTCTAACCGCAAAGCCAACCAGCCACCTCCAAACATCAACAGATACATTTCACCTTTAAATAACCAGCTGCTGTTACATAATGGCCACTTCATTGCTGCTGTGATGGTGTAAGAAAAACAATAGATGTTTGTACCACAAAGAAAACGTCACTAAGACTTTGTTCAGACTGCAGGCAAATCATCTTTAAGACAGACTGTCCACACTGTTATTTGCAAGTGATCAGATCGGATTTGTGCGTCCAGACATTCCCAACCTATCTGCATGGGTTGCTGTGGTAACGTATGCGTCAGTAACCACGTATGCTGGCTTTCCGGCGCGGAAGCATGAAAAATGGAAATCCATCATCCCGCCCTCCTAACGGTTGCGCTGTCAAGTCACGGTGCAGAACTCTTCTGTCGCACCAGACAAACTCAGTGACGGAGGAGGCTGGTATACAGCCGCTCTGTTGCACTTCTGTCACTCTGGATTTGACATTGTCGTGTGTTGCATTGCGAGTGACGCAAAATACACTTTGAAATCCGATTTGAGCGGCCAGAGAGTCTGGAATGAGACGCATCTGTAGAACTCCGATTGGAATCACATTACACGTTTGCTGTCCAAACTTTCTAAAATCAATCTGGATTCAATCTAGATATGCCAAAAAACAGATTTGGGCTGGTAGTCAAAATGAGTATGTGCAGCAGTATGTCACAGTATAAAAGGCAGACTGAGTAGAATTTCCTTCCTGGCTCGTAGCTTCCTCTTGGATGTGCGCTTACGATCTGGCACCTGGTTGCTACGTTTTTATAGAGTCCCGCCCTCACACCCTGTGCGCCGTTATTGGCTGGGGGCTACACACCCACTGCCCAAAGGTTGATGCCCAGAAACGTCCCGAACACAGCAAAATAAGAAAATACAGGCCGAGAACAGGGTCTCTGCAGATACAGACACCGCCACACACATCTAGTGGGTCACAAGTGATGATTGAGAGGGATTATTTTTGTATGAGTCTATGTTTTTTCTGAAAATCCTACTCATTCTGCCTTCAAAGACTTGTGTTAAGTGTCTGGAGCACATGCATGCAGCACTGAGTGAAAGCAAGTGAGCTAACTGTGATGCTTCTTTCAAAGTCTGGGTCAGGGCACAAAGATAAGGATGATTGAAGATTAGAATTGGTCACAAATGGTTTTGAGTGAATTTGTAATAGAAGCTGCTGCCTTTATGTTTCCATTGCATACCCAGATCACCTGAGGTGTTATCTGGGCAAAGGAACGAACAGGACATGCTCTCGCCTCCATCAGTAACTACCAGTGAAAAGCCCTTGAGCAAGCTACTTAACCCTGGCCCGTCCCAGTGGAGCGGCTCAGGGCCTGTGGTGGTGCTGAGTGGTTGTACAGAGCAGCTCCCCTGTGAGAGTGTGAAGCAGGGCATCACTGAAAATGAAAATTTGTGAATGAGGGTTAAAAAAAAAAAAAAAAACAGAAGAAAGCAGCAGCAACATAAGAATGTGTTCCCTTCCATCTAGTAATTATATGGGTGTGATACATGAGTGAAGAGATGAGGAAAAATACTGCGAGGGAGATATTTTATAACGTCCTAATGGCTAAATATCAAAAGACCAAAAACTGCCTTTATCTTCATTGCCACATTGCTTTTACCCACATCTTTATAAATGTGCAGTGAGAGATCACACAGCTCCGAGGACTGAGACTCTGCCATAATTAACCTCCCCTCCGTTTTTTTTCAGGAACTAAAGATCAGCACTTTAGCGGAAGTAGCTTTAGCAGAAAAGACTTTTGCAAGAAATGTGACGTGTCTGTTTTACATGTGTGTTTTTCAGACGAACAACCAGAATAGAAAGAGGTCTTTAACATACCTGAGACATTAAGACAAAACCTCAGTGCCTTGAAAAGTGCTGTGGTTTTGAACATACTCAATGACCTCCAACACAGATGAAAGCAGTTTACTTTATTATATTACTCCAAGTATACACATGGTGAATTAATATCTTATCTTTTAATTAGTTTCAACCCTATTCAATGTTTTCTGGGAAATTATGTTTGTATTTTATTATTTTCTATGCAAACAAGTTGTCAACCGACTGTAACACTTAAAAGATCAAGAAGACTTAATCATGTCTATAGTTATTAAATAACTTTAATAATGTAATAATAATCTTCTAATGTAAATCTAGAAGGATTTTGAGAACACAGAGTGTTTCCGTGTTTCTTCCTGACATATTTAATGAATAAGAAGAATGGATTAACTTGTGTGCATTACAAGAAAGTGACAGCAGCAGTGCAAGCAAATTCAAAGCACCATCAACATCGTCAGGGTTTTCAGCACGAACACCTCCATCATCAGCAGAGCATTATAACAAATCATTATTATTCTGTGTTGGTAATTATCCCTCCAGTATAACACCAATCATCATCACTCTATCATTATTGTCATGTAGAAGATCGGCCTGCTTTGTATGCAGAGACCACCGGCTGCTTTCACCTTGTTAAAGAAGAAAAAAGGTGGATTTTCATCAGAGTATCTGTAGCAACACGTGCTGACACAGCACTTGTCGTTAACGGCAACAATGCACTGTGCTGTCCGTAACCATGCCACAGATGTGTTAAAAATGAGGCATGCTTTTTGAGGCCCTTCGCTAATCATTATTGTGTGATATGAGCAATGTCGCTGTGGAATTATACCAATCACTACTGTGCTATTGTTATTATCATTCTGCAGCTAAATCGGCCTGCTTTGTATGCAGAGACGATTGAGCTCATTCCAACCAGAAAATGACAGCTCGTTATGTGAGGGTAAATGGATTTCACCACGTTGTGGTATTGCAAGGGACCCTGAGACAATAACTGTCAATACTATAAAGCACTGTCTGAATTGGTTCTTGTGTGAAATGTGCAATGCATGAATAAAGGCCTATTGATTGGTAGTCCACTGCCAACAACTCTGTTGCGTACATGTTTCACTGCATGTGCACGGGCAAGTGATAATATTTTGTATTGATTTATTTTGATGAATTGCATTCATATCTGAAGAGGGATTTTCCTCACGATAAACATGGCGAGAACCTACGGATCAAATGTTCTGTTTCAGCAATAAATAACCGTCAAGATGAAAACATTTGAAAGATGTTATGATGTATGAGATGCACTCCAACATAGCCCTGGGTGTACACATTGTTGTTTTGGCTGCAGTGTGCTTCCCTAATAGGACTGTTGAATGCATCAGACTATTCTATCATGTGGATCTATACACTGCAGTGCACATCCCTGCTATATTCTACTCTCTTGCACTGTACAATGAGCAGCCAGAGGCAAAAACACCAGCACTTAGTGCTCAGCTTTCATTTCATAATGCAAGAAATTGAATATTTCTGTTATATTGTGATACGAGTTCTGCTCTCTTCTGTTCAACAAAAGAAAAAAAAGCAGGCATGATATGATATCGGCTGCAGCTGCCAGGAACAAGGTCATTTAAGGATACAAACAGTCATCATCTCTCAGTTTAGCTACCCATCAATGCAGAAAATAATCAGAAAGTTAGCTTTTTTTTTGGACCAGTGTGCAAAAAAGGCATGCAAACCTGCTCAAACACACACATGAAATTTGCACACACGTCATATACACATGCAAATAGACAGCTTGAAATCCAGCCATCAGTGTTGTGTCTGTCATTAGCTAAAAGGCCTGAAGCTGGAGTGAGACCAGAATAATTATTCTGATTATAGTCCTCTAGCTGAGCTCTATCCAAACACATTACACTCTCTCGGATTAAAATCTGGTGTTTCATCTCGTTTCTAAATCAAGATGCTAGGATTTATCCCATGATAGCAGCCAATTGGAATCTCAACATTGCCACTAAAACTGGAGAAAAGCCAAGTTTTATGCAGTCCTATAAAGGCAAACAGCAATTTATAATAGTTTGTCTGGTCTGGAGATAAAAGTTGAAGCCATTTTTTTCACTCCTCACACAGCTACTGCTCTCTGGCTTTATAGGGCAGTATAACAGATGACCTTAACATGGGGAAACTTTGCTACATCCGAGGGCCCTGAAGTCATTCCTGACCCGGAGTTTAAGAAGTATTTTGGCATCTGCAGACCTCCTTGATGATAATGGATGGTTATTGGGAGGCACTTGTCATTCAGGGCTGTCCTCTCCAGCACTATGCACCATCTGATCCAACACAACAGTTGAAAATGACCCTTTTAAAATAAGAAAACCTGTCTTTAACACATCATCTTAACACATTAAGGGTGTCTGCAGCTTGCTGTAATACCATATGCTACAAAAATCAAATTTAGGAATTGTATGTTTGATAGCAAGCAGCTTAAAACACCCATATTATGTAATCATAATATCTCATGTCACTGAATGGGTGTTTATGTGAGAAAGTGATCATATGCATGAATATGAGAGTGAATATAGGCTTAACTGTGAGCATGTGTTCATGAGTTTGATGCTCTCAGTACGACTGCGGTGAAATGATGCAAGCAGAATGTGATAGCGGCTTTGAGGATCAGCACAGTGGGCGCAGCTGGTAGCTGCACACACACACACACACACACACACACACACACACATATTGGCTGGCAGGGACTGGTGGATCCCAGCTGTGTCAGTATTATCCATGCGCCAGTATGCATTCACAGGTGCATGGACACATAGACAAACACACACAAGCACATTTCATCGCATGAGTGTATACAAGCTGCCGAAGGGTTACCATGTACTGGTCCATGCACATGCGCACCTACACACACACACACACACACACACACACACACACACACACACACACACACACACACACACACATTGTTCAGCTGCTTACATTTCCCTGCATGATTTCCACACGCACAATCACAATCACATCGGTGAGCATCGTGGAAAAAAAGTGCATGGGCCAAGCAGTGGGTCAGGAATTTATGAGACATTGGCACCAGTCTGTAAAGTAATCACCTGCTGTATTTAACTATGTGACTCTTCTTTATATACACTCTTTCAACTTATATTTGGTGCCCAGTTCCTTTCATATATTTTATCTTCAGGCAAGCATCCTCCTCTAACTATCCTCCTCCTCCTCCTCCTCCTCTCACCTCCTTTCTGACTCATTGCTGAGTCTAAAATAAAATGCTACACAGGAGATGCAGGTGCAAGTGGCGGGCAGTTATTTTACAGGGAATTGGCTGGTAACTATAGACCTATTTTTTATCTTTGAGCTCAGACGTCCTGCTCCCACAATAGTGCTACTCCTACAACACTTGCTCTAGACAGCTGTGTATTTTTTCCAGTTTCTCATCTGAAAATACAAGCCTGCTTCTGTGTCAGATGCTCTGAAATAACTCTATGTGGTTAGATAAACCTGAAAGATGGAAGTCAGTATGATGTTTTTTTTTCTCCATCTGCGGTGGCCAGCAATAACTTTGTCTACCCTTGAAAACTGTAGTTTTCAGTTTCTTTATTTTATATTGAATGAGAATGCTTATAAGCATGGGGAGACAAATAACTGTGTGAAACACACCTTAAAGATGTTACTTTAAGCCTGACAATAACTTGTGACTCAGCTTGCAACCTTAAAGAACATATGCCCCTAAGTTTTCAGTTTTCCCCTGTCAACTTTGGCAGTGTGCAATGCTAACAAAAAGCAGGCGCTAATAGTGCTGATGACTCCACTTTCTTTTGTTTGACCTAATCAATTTAAGATTACGGCTGCAAATTGCTTGTTTTGTCCGACCAACAGTCCAAAACTCGCAGATATTCAATTTACAATGACTATGACAAAGTGGAACGTGTGAATATTGACATGTTTGCTTGATGAATGAAATCAACTATTGATTGTCTGTTGATTGACTAATCAACCGACCGACAACTAATCAATCAATCTGGGCCTTTAAATTATATCGTCACGGAATACAAACACATGTTAGACCACATGGAATTAAATGGGTATTTAAATGCACCTTTGAAGTACGCTGCACCCACTTGAAAGCACAACTCAGTACCATTGCTAAATCTGCAGAATGTGTGAACAGCAGGCGTGGGTGTGAGGTCACCGGCAGACATGTTGATGCTGTATGCCTTTTAAAGCACAGTTTGATCTGAACAGCCGCGGCAAGATGGAGAATTTTTTTTTTTATCACTCCCCCCTGCTTCAGAGCCACTAATTGATTTGTTCTACAAAGTATCTGACAAAACAGTCCATACTGCAAGAGTAATCTCAACAGACCATTAGTAATATAACATGCATGAACACTTTCATCCTAAGTGCCATACATTACCATAAGTAGGTCAAGTATACTGTTAGCATAGTTTGCCACCAAAGTCAGCAAACTGCTAATCCCTAGCTGTCAAAATGTGCTGCTTTACCACCGTGGTTACACAAGCTCAGCTAATTTCCATTGTATTTTAGTGACACTGCAAGTTGATAATGGTGTCATTGATGCTAGTGTGATCTGATTTTACTGTCACATCTTAAGTCCATGGGACACAGGGAATTATTTGAAAGTGACATGCTACAGATGAGCAATTTAGCTGAAATCTGTGAGTCACCAGTATTGTCTTTTTGGTGACGCTATTGTAAATTGCAGCCCGCTTCGGTTCTGTCCCTGGGGAAGGCAATGTTGCTCATTTACAAAATGCTGCCCATGTTTTAAAATCAGCGAGGTAATTTAAAACTCTTAAGACTTCACCCTCAGCGCTCCCACGGCCACAGACTTCTTTATTGCTTTAAGATGAGAGGCTTTTATTAGCCCCTCGAGGTTCTTATCTGCACAAACTAGTCATTTGCATCTTGTATATTCATTGTTTCTTCACATTGGATTGTATCAGTAATTTCTCCTTTCCCCCCTTATCACTGCACAAATTAAAAAAAAAAGGAAACTAAAAACTTCCTCATTCTAGGATTAAAAGAAAACAGATTCTGAGGGTGCAGTGCAAAGCTTGGCAAAGAGCACATGTGGTATCCTAATTTGGAGTGGGGTGTATAGATCTGAAGGATGGGTACACCAAACTGGTTGAATAGCAGATTTTCATTTGCTAAGATTGCTTCTGATGGACCTCCGGCCTCTTTTACATGTACCTGTATTGCTGCCTGCTGTATGCGCACTTCAGAGCAACGTCACTGCATCCTGTGTCACTATTCGTCTCTACAGTAACGTGCAACCTAGTGTGCATATAACAACAACAGGAGACAGAGGGAGCCAGCAATAGAGATTCATACAAACTCATACATACACTATGCCAATACATGTTCATACTAACCCAAAAATAAAAGTCTTCACGTAATGGATCATACAAAACACCTCAGACTCACTTTTCTTAGCATTTTCAAACATTTGCACAACTGTAAATACACAAATGCATCAACACACAAGACAACAAGATACCTATGTGCACACAAACTAATCCAACATGCAGACATGTACAAAAGTCAGACACTAACTTTGCCGTACATCCTGACACAGAGACAGCAAAGCACACGCTGTGAGTGCTTACACAAACAGATAATGCCAGTGCGTGTTACCGACGACGCGAATGAGGGAAGAGATATATTCTAGTTGACATGTTGACTTAGAGAGACAGAGAGAAACGAGCAACAGTCATTTAACTGACAGGGTGGGGAGGAGGGATAGAGTGCGAGGAAAGAGACAGATGATGGATAAAGAGGAGAGAGAGAGAGAGAGGGAGGGAGAGGGAGGAGAGAAAATAAATATGCTTTTTACATATTCAGTTCTGCATGGCTGCCTCGCTTATGTATGTACGTGCACACTCAGTTATGACTTGCCTGACTTGTCGATGATTTTCATTTAGATAGTTTGTTATTGTATGACACACTCTCTTACTCACATAGAAGCTCACACGCACACACACAAATACACACACCCCCATGAATATATAATGATCGTGGCAGTGCGATTTGATTCGTTAAAGTCTGTTTAGAGCATAAAAATAAATTCCTACAATCAGATCAGAATGAAGACGCTACTGACACCACATCATGTTTAGATGGAGATATAATTTCCTAAACATCAATTACATATTTAGGAGAAAATGTCATCATGATCTCTGGAATATTAACCTAGAAATATTATTTTCCTCCAGCAAGATACTGAGTCCATCAACCTTTTCTAGCCCATTATCCTGTTTATTTATGATGACATAATTATCATGTACATCAGTTAAATAATCGCCTGAGAAGCCATTAGCATATCAGGTGACCCTCCGTGGTGTTGTCACCCAAATATTGAGAAACTCTTCCCTACCAGACTCTCTTCTCTTGCTGATCCAATGTTCTCACCTCTTTGGTGAAGGGGCGAGAAAAAAGAGGAGTTCCAGGGATCAATAACATATTACATTACTGCTCCACCTTGTCTTTTATATTATATATAACCCAACAGTGAGAAAGGGCTATTTTTTAGTTTTTGGACATCCAAATAATAAACAGTTGAAGCTAAATTAAAGAGTGAGTAAACTATCTAGACTTTGAGCATCACCTAAAAACGTCCCCAAAGAAATCATGCAGTGTTAGGGTGTAAAATTGAATAGTGGTTATGTAGGTATTTGTTTTCTTTATGTTGATCACTGATTGGAGATCTCGGGCTCTCCCAGCTCTTTATTTACCCACCCCATCACATGGGTTCTTGTAAACACAGGCCATCATTGTCCTGCCCACTAATTAAGGAGTCCAGTCAGAGTGCTGGATGCCTGCACGCCTCCTCAGAGAAAACTGCTGGCAGTCCGATGAATCACCGCATTCAAATGGTCTCGTGGTAAAAGAGCAGAAATGATTGAAAACCAAACGGAGGAATTCATGAGGCTGGATGAGCAATGATAAATGTATTAGCACCAGATGACATTTCCATCACCACCTCATCGATCACCAGGGGGACATTTTAAATGGTGGACCGTGTGTGTGTGTGTGTGTGTGTGTGTGTCATATCCAGGATCCGGCAGACGAAAACAGCTCCCCAACACGCACGCACACACACACACAGGGACATTAGGGACATCTGAGACAGTAGCCGTGTTTCCATTTAATTGTCAAGCGAATTTTAAACAAACTTTTGAAATGTCGCAAAAAAGTGAAGTAGGCACGTTTCCATCAACTGGTTTTGAGCGAATAAACTAGGCTTGTTTGGTCAGAAGTTGGCTATATAGGCTACGCTTTACACATGGCTGTAATCCGCCGGTAAACAGAGCAGAAGAAGTAGAGGTTGCGAATTGGGAACAAAACAAGTCGCCTCAGCCATCTGTCCCATCTACGGGATAAAAATGGAGAGAGGTCCTCAGGAATTTGTTTCTATTGGGCAAGTTTGAATTGTTCTTTCATGTCTGATAGTATCGGCCATGTTTCATGCCATCCGGAGACGAAGACAAATTCATACAGAACGGTTCAGTCATGTGACTTAAATGTTCTCTACGTCACAGCTTATTTGGCGAAAGCATTTCCATATCCCATTTAGCGCATCAACTCTTTTTCGACAAAGGCAAAAACCACCATCGTTTTATTGAATTTTGCCATTTCCTTACAGATTTTCTAATGAGGTAGTTCAAAATGTGCATAAAAATATGTTTATGGAAACACGGCTACTGACATGTTACACACATGCACGCACACACAAACGGTAAACTGCAGGCTGCAAAGTTGTAACTTCTTATTTTTGACTCCCCATCCCTTCAGATATTGTGTTTGTGTATTATTGCTTCTCTATTTTCTTTCACAGTGCAGCTGTGCACTCACCATTGATCTGTTGTCATTGAGATTTATATATGTTACAGCTTTACTAAATATACTTTCCCCACCATGTCTTCCATTTTCTATTTACTACTCTTAGGATGCAGGCATTTAAACAAGGAACTGACCACCACAGATATCATTAACCTTAGTAAATCCAGCTGGAAGCACAAACACACTTGTCTTACATCCCCCCTGTGATTTGCATGATGCTCCCTTCCATGCAAATGTATAAAGGAGAAAGGTGAAGCTCACTCATGACAAGCAAGATGAGCTGCAGATGACAGTCAAACTGCACTTTGAGCCCAGTGCACCTGTTTGATAAATAGCAGGAACCTCTGTAGCCGCAGGGTGAGTCTGAAACAAGGTGCAAATGGCTCAGTAAATCTGGCGCAGACTCTCTGCTCCTCTCTGGCCTCCACTCTCTTCCTTTTGGCCTGTCTCTTGGTATTCAGCGGCTGCTCTCTTGCAGCTCAGACTCTCTTATCTAAATCTCCATTCAGACTGAGAAAGAGACAGAGCTGGAGAGAGCGAGTCAGAGACAGATAATACAGGTCACTCTCCAATGACAACTCTAAAAGGCATCTGGGGAGAGGAGAGAAAAGGAGAGGAAGAGAGGAGAGCTGCTGCAGAACACTATATGGATTTCTCTTCTAAGCTGAGACCATGAAAAACACGCAGACTTAATAAGTAGCTTGATGTGAAAGTTACTGTACATCTGGCGATTTTCTAGGCTCACAGCGTCTTAGCCGTTTATTTTAAGATCCGCTGAAAGCCTGTGGCAATGATAAATCAGCAAAAAATATCCACCATATGCCTGAGTAATGGGAAGCTAAACTGAGCAACAGTGAGCCGCATTAACTCTTATCAATGCAAGAAGGAATTTGTACCTTTTGTACCCTTTGTCATTTTGATGCCACAAAAATAGTCCTTCCTCATTTTTTAACATGCTGGCAGTGTTGTTTTGGTTGTGTATTTTCATCTTAAGGCCAGGATAAAAGAACAACATTTTAAGGGTATTAAGATGTTTAATTTCACCATTTTCATGACGTTTGTGAAAGAACGTTTTCATACTTTGATCCTTACTGAGAAAAATGCTTCCTGATAGCCACCCCTCAAAACGCCAGCTGACCATCAACCTTAATGTCAAACTGTCTCAAATGGATGATACTGTTAGATTTTCATTCTGTAAATGTCCATAAATAGTAATAATAGCCTATGTAGCGTGAAAGGAGAGCTAGAGGTTATAGGAGGTGGGTGTGTGACTGGATGCATGCCAGTTTAAATCCCATTCCTGCAGGAAACAAAATGAGGTTGTGACCATGCTTATAGTGATCATACGATTATGAGAAATTTGAAACAGGAAGTAAGTCACAAGTTGCCCTCTAACAGATGATGTTATCTCTCGATTGAATGGGCGTTATCAGTGGTTATCAGCCTTATAGATATGGGTTAGACGGGCCCTGCTACACCTACTTGTAGGTTCACACGGTTGATCACTCAGGTCACATCCCTCTGCGTCTCATACAGATGCACATTAGGTTTAGGCAACAAAACTACTTGGTTCGGTTTAGGAAAGATCATGGTTTGGGGTCAAATAAGTATGTTACGTGACGTAAGTTAAAAATAAGTCAACGTTGATTTTTGGTTTAAAACGGGACACGAACCCCGGCCTCCTGGGTGGAAGTCCTGTGTTTGTTTAGTAGGTTTAGTAGGCCCCCACTAGCCCATATATTTGGGACAGATGTGTAATGATAATGCCTATTGAATAGCCTGATAACAGTTAAAGGCTGGAACATTTACCATTAGTGCCATGGCCTTAAAGCATCTACTGTGCTTCATATCAAACATACACAACCTTCATTCTTCACTTGTCCTCTACTGTGCTTAGCTATTTGGCAATCATGCTGTATGTATAGCACAGTCTTCGAAACATTTTACATATCAGCTTGTATTATGCTTTAACAGACATACACACACACACACACACACACACACACACACCCAAATGGAATATATGCAAAGCAGTTTTTAATATTCCAAGTTTATAACACTCTCTGCCACCCCCTCTTTAATCTCCTCTCATCTAATTCTCTAGTTTCTACTTGAAGACCGGCTGATATAGATTGGAACTGATATCCAAAGCTACACACACAGACACAAATACACACACAACTAGACATATACACACACCCACACACCGCTATTTTTGAGTTATGCTTGGTCCTAATCTAGAGCTGGAGTAGAAATAAGAGAGGGCCATTAAATATGAGGGTGTTTGTTTTATCATTCAGCCCCTCCCTGCAGCGCAGCTGAGATGTTCATCTATCTCTCTCGATTACTCTCAATCTCCTCTCTACCTTTACCTGTCTCCCTCTCTCCATCCCCATCATCCCTTCCCTGCTGCCTCCCCTCTCTTTCTCCTTACCTGAGGCAGGCAGTAAACTCCAAATGAAATTGAATTTGGCATGTTTTCAAACTGCTGTTCAAATATAGCGCTGCAAGCAAACGCCAGTATTTTATTGCGACTCCAGATCTTTTCATAAAATGACGTCCGTGCCACTTGAAGTAGCTGTGGGAGCTAACGTGACTCGCCAGTTCCTCAAAGACGGATATAAGCCTATTGGAGTCAGTATTATTGAATGGAAATAAGCCAAAAACACAATGCTGAAAATAACAACCAAACCAATTACAGTATATATCATTTAGACCTGTTGTAGGCGAGGATGTACTGAGATTCAGCTAGCCAGCCTGCCCACACTGCAGCCATTGAGGCCTAAAAAAAGACTGTTTACTCTGTTACAATACAATAAACCTGGAAACAAATCTACCTCGTTGGACCATTTCCTGTTGCTTTTATTGTCTGTGTGAGTGTGTGTTGAATTGATCTACACTCCCAACACAAATATCCTCTTCATGTCTTTTTTTTTTTTAACCTACCTGTTATATATTTAGACATTTCTCCTTCCTCAGCCATCCTTTTCCTGTACTCTCGTTTGTCTCTCTGCCCACCTACACCTCTCTCATCCCCTCTCGGCACTATATGCTATCAGAAGGTTGTAATGTAAAGTCAGCCTCGATCCATCTCTGTTGCCTCTCTCTCTTTCTGCATGTGCTATCAGATCTAGTTGGTATAGCTTAAGTCAGCCCTGCTGCCCCGGCTAAATGAATGTTAAAAGCCTATTGAGTTTCTTTGCGCGAGCTACAATAGCTTTGCCTTATATAGGTAATACGATGTGCTGTGTGTGGGTGTGTGTATCTGCGTTTAGTGTGTTTGCAGCTTGTATATGTGTGTTTGTGTGTGTGGGCTGTATGTAATGTGATGCAGTCTTTTAATTTAGGAAAGGAGACACAGTCAGCAGGTAGAGGTTATGACCTCTGCTAGAGGACACACACACACTGTAACCTAACATGAAATTGATTTCAAGGCTGCTGCTGGTGGAGTGTGTGACTGCTGTATTGTATGTTTGTAAGAAAGGAAAAGACAAAAGTTATTCTGCATTGTGGTATGGCAGACAGGAACTACCTCAGAGAAGCATTGCTACATTTCTCACTGCAAATCATTTCCTATGCTTTGGCTACTTGAAGTCTCTCAAAAGAGGAAAACTTGTCTTCCCTTCCTCAATCAATTAAATGGTAGAGCTCGCTTCCCCTCGGACTAGAAAACAAATAATAGCAAAATTAGCCTTGGTGAAATTGCCACTTGGCTTTAAATCTAGACTTAGAGACCAACCACAAGGTCTCGGCCTTTAGATCAACCTGTTTCACTCGTTCTAAGAATCGCTGAGGAGTTGACTAAGGTTTTGCATTAAAGTCGTTTTTTGAGGCCATGGAGAGAAGCGGCCTCTCTTCTTGGCAGTAATGACTAGGAGAATCACTTGGAGAGAGCTGAGCAGCGGCCGCAGTAACTGGATCAATGAAGAGACTGCAGTTAGAAAATAGGGGTCGCTGTAATCAATTAGACTCTTAACTGCTGCTGGAATGGTAAAACAACAGCTGGGGGAGAATCTCAAACTGCCTCTGCCTCTTCTTCTGGCACACTTTTCTACCTGTTGTCTTAACCGTTGCCTTCAAACTGTTTGTGTCTTTCACTTTTATTTCGCCCAGCTTATATGCTTTCTCTGATTTGCCATCACAAGGCTACAAGCCGGGTCCAAACACCCTGCAAGTGTCAAATATTTCCCCTCTTAATTGGCTGCCTGTTATGCTGTCTCACAGATAGCACATATAGCACACATAGCCTTTTCTCCAAGCTTTTTTCCCCGTTTTCTCTCCTGCCTGGATGCTTAACTACCTGTTAACCATCCGTAACGTCAATGGAAACCTGAAGCCATCCCCATGTGGTGCCACAGCAGGTGTGGGGCCACCTTTGTGTAAATTAGTGAGCATGTTTTAAATGTTTTGAGTGTCAGCTGAGCCGAAGATATGTGATTTGAAACCGAAAGTGATTATTTTAAGCATTAATGCAAAGAATGCGCGTCGGACATACACTTTTTACTGATCAGAGCAAAATGTAGGAAATGGTTTCCCATCCTGAAGCCTTCTTCCACGAATCACAATTTTCTCTCCTCTCCTCTCTTTTTTCCTCCCTTCTTCTTCTTTTTTTATTTTTCTCATCATTGTATGTGCCTTGCGCCAAACTAGCCTGGACAGAGTATTTAATGTCAACAGCAATCACACACACACACACACACACAAGCCTGCACTCCAACACTAGGGCGGCACTATAAATGGTTTATGTCACAATCTTTGTCAAGCACCCCCCACCCATCACAGTATCACACACACACACAGACACACACACACACACACAAACACACACACTCCCTCAAGCGTCGGCCATGGAATTGAAAAGCCACTTCAGAAAAATACTGGAGCTGTGGCAGCCCTGCAGCATGTATGTGGGTGTGTGTTTCTTTGAGTGTTTTTATATGGGTGTGGGTGTGTGTGTCTGTGTGAGAAAGTGTGCATTGCTGTAGTCTTCAAGGCGGGATGCGTAAATGGATCTCTGAATGGTTGTGGGAAAGAGATTTGACCTATTTGTGGCTGCTTTGTGAATGTATGCGTGTGTGTGTGTGTGTGTGTGTGTGTGTGTGTTCGAGAAAGAGAGAATAATAAACTTTATTTATATCTTAACAAGGTTAAAAGTTGCTTCACAGAAAAAGAAAAAAAAAGAATGAGAGAGAGGGTGTGAGCTGTGATTTGCATGCGCACACATGCAAAATGTGAACTCCCAAATGAGGCTGTAATTGATTTTAATGTCTTCCCATATGGATTTCACATATGGACTAATTAATTCACAGTTTTACATCCAAGTGAAAGTCTTATCCAGAATGACTTATAATGAGAGCAACAGCAGAAGAAATCTTTAATTCATTGATCATTAACTCTATGAGCAACAAATGATAAAATGTAGTGGTCAGAGCTATAATACGCCTGTGACTGCAGAAGGTCATGTAAGACGAGGAAGAGAGAAAGACAATAAAGAGCTTAGGAGTGACGTGAAAGAGGATTTTCTTTTATCTATCATTATTCAGATGCATCATTTAGATAGAAAGATAAATAGATGAGAGAGAGAGAGAGGGAGAGAGAGGGTGGTGGAGACTTGGCTGGTGATGAATAACCCCATCTGCCTGTCATTACTACTAGAGCTACTAGTGCAACATGCACACACAGCAGAATCTGTCACAGATCCCCTCTAAACAGCCTCAGGGGATCCACACAAAGATAAAGAGAGGAGAGAGAGCAGTGTTGCTGGGTGTGTCCTGGGCTGTAGATAAGCACAGAGAGGCTGCGCTAAGGAAAACGGAAAGCAGGACGAAACACACTGGGAGGGTAAACATCTGTTCCCCCGCTCCCAGATTTTCAGGCAAACCACCTATTTTTAGTGTGCCATTAAACCAAATCTCAAAGGCTCTTTTGTGCTTTTGTTAGCCAGTTGTGACAGTCACTGGCCAGCAGTCTGAATGATTTGTAAAGCCAGCAGGCTTTAAGAGACACTGGTGATGCTATTAGCGAGGTACTGGTGGCCTCTAGGTTCCCTGATGGCTTGTGTGGAAATACGGCCTTTTGAAATGAAGCCCTTCCAGCAATCGATTGAGGTAAAGTGTTGGAGGTTGATTAGAGACATGACCAGAGATCAGACCAATCTAAGCGAGGATCAAAGCATGTTCACAGTACTACTTGTTCAGGCATTTTCAAGGTGCACAGTGAAATCAAGACTTTGATTTATTTGTGTCAGTCTTGCTAATTTAGATCAGGTAGGACAGGACAGTTTTACAGGTGTTGTGAGCTACATAATACATTAACGGTCAAGAATCTCATACTTAAAAGTGTTGATTCTATGATTTCCACTTTTATCTGATGATCTGTTCTGTGGAAACTTCATCTGGCAGTGAGGCTCCCCATTCCACACAATACAAGTTGACATAGGCTTAGAAAGGTCATTAAATCTCCAACTGTAATAGTAAAGATAAGGCAACCAAACACTTTGGTTCCTATAGGCAAGTAATTCTTTGTTTAAAGTCAGCATAATGTTTGGTTATGGTTTAATAAGCCAAACCTTAAACCTTTTATCAAGAAATGCCTGACAACAGATTGAAAATGGAACAAAATATCATCAAATCAACAAATGCTATAAAAACGCTGGAGAATGAAATGAAAGAAATATAGTCCAAGGGCAGACGACACAATGTATTAGAGCAAGAAGAGGAAGATTTGATTCACTGGAACTTGCAGTATTTCTCAAGGAGACAAGTTTTCAGCGTCTAGTTCTAGAAAACTATCAGAAATTGAGCCCTCTTTTTTTAACCGATCCCACACAATTTCCTGGGAGGCCTGCCGATTATGTTTTTTGAACCATTTTAGTGTTTGTAGCAACTTGCAGTAATTTAAATCCCCCAAGCTGTTCTTGCTTTAGCACTGCGGTCTAAAAACCAGAGCTGAGGGCAGTCCTGGTCCAGTTTAATCAATCCAGCAAGTGGACACCTTGTAGGCTCTATAATAGCTAACATCTGGAGGTCATGCCCAGTGTTCAGACTTTTGTGTTGGCTGTGTGTAGTGTGTGAGAGACAGATAGACAGGGAAACAGAGTGAGGCAGATAAACAGGTGAACCCACCTAGGGCCACTTTATGAAACACAGTTTACCCACTTCTGTTATATTAATCTTGGTGACCTACATTTATCTTACGTCAGACTGGTGTAACCACTCGAGAAAGAGTCTATCAAGGTGGGAACAAATCATCTCATCACAGTAATGGTGAACTATTTGTTTTTTAGTCGCCATGTTTTAGCCTTGTGACAAAGTGGACCTCATAGAAAGAGAAACAGTAAAAGGAACAAGTGACAGAGGGACATGGAGTGGCTTCTCAGAGGACACGGTAATGACGGGCGCTCGCTTTTCAATGTGACTCAAATCTTTATCTGTGCCACCCATACACCCGCAGACACACACCTCCCTGCGTTCTGCAGTCCCTTTGTGGTGGTGGTTTTGAAATGTTTTATATGTGTAGAACAAGGCTACTTTGTGTGCCTCTGTCGTACTTTCCTGACACACAGACAGACACTTCTACACACACAAAGACAAAGATAAAGGGAAGAGGCATCATTACCTGTGAGCACAAGTGGGTATGATGACATCCATATGCAATGCCTAGCCATTCAAAATCCTATCTGTGTCTGTCTCTCTCCTGATCTCTATATCTACATATAATTTATATATTTATAGGAAACTCTCCTTTGGAAAAGTTAAGACTAAGGCTACGTCCACACTAATATGTTTTCATTTTAAAACCGACGACGAGGTGGAACTGTTACTGAAAGTAAGTGTGTAATTCGTTTTCCATGTTGAATTAACTGCTGGTAGTCAAGGTTGATGTCGTTTGTTTTCTTCTGAGAAAGAGTCACGTGAAAGGGACGTGACGAATCAGGGAAGGACACGTCGTGGCTGATAAGACCCAATTGGGAAGCAAACGTGGGTGTCTGTGTCATGGTTTTAAAACATCTCTGTTTTCTCCCGTCCTCACTAAAACGCAACCCCGGAGTTTTCACACTAAAACAAGGTCAGCAGCATTTTAAAAGGTCTCCGTTTTAGGGTTTGTAAAATGCTGGAGTAGTGAGGACGCTATGCATAAACGTAGCAAACGTTATAGATTTTAAAACAAACATAGTAGTGTGGATGTAGCCTAAGCTTTGGTTCATACAGTATCCCCAGAAAGAAACAGCAAAACCAAAAAGTTTCAGTGTCAGTAACTGAATTATCCAGCACTGTAATTATTAGTCGATCATTCGATGAAGCGAAAAGTTGTTTGACAAGAAGTCTGGTGGAGCTACATAAGTACATAAACTGCCTCCGATGCAGCTCTGCAATGAGAGTTAATATAGTGAGGCATCTGCTTTCTAGCACTAAACGTCTATAGCTGGTAAAATATATATTTATGATTGAATTCAGCATCCAGTATCCTGCAGGATAGCAGAGGTTGTGTCCTTTTCTGTATCTGTTTGGTAAAATAGAAGCTAAGTGGAACAAACAGCCCACCTCCATTCAAATCAGTGTCTCCGTGTGTTGTGATACACCAGGAAGTGTCCTTTCCTGATGTGTCACAACACGCTAGGTAAACAAACACCGAATTTAAATAGGCAGAAAAGACCATTCATATTTAGACACACACTCCCGTGCATCAGAAAGCAGCCTGTCCGGCTTCTTCTCTGACATTCGGGAGGTTAAAGTTTAGGGTGAAAAGGTTGAGCAGTGTGAGCTGCCACTCACTGTTCAACAGGAACAAACAACAGAGATAAAGACATGACCATGAAAAGACTAGCCATTTACATCACACTCAACTCATTTGTTAGCCGTTTACTGTGTGTGTGTGTGTGTGTGTGTGTGTGTGTGTGTGTGTGTGTGTGTATTCTCTCACCTCCTACTGTGTCTCCCTGTGGGTCCGACACACACACCAGTAAAATGCGCGTCCCTTTTACTGCAGTTGACAGTAGTGTTATGTAAATGTGTGATGTTACAGGGCCTCTCTGTCTCGCTCTCTCACACAAAACACTTTACTACATTGTCTCTGACATCCACCCTCTACTAATATGTACTGCTTAGAAGTTATTACCAACCACTGTCTCCATAACGATAGCCCTGCCTCCTCCAGGACCACCCAGACTATACCGTCACTGCTGACTCAACGAACTTTCAGTTTCCAGAAAGTTCTGCCCCTTTTGGTTAACACGAACTCCCAGGTTTTTTGTTAAATTTGCTCATAACCATTACATGATGAGAACATGGACACTAAAACCCATCTACCTGTTTCCATCATGCAAACACTTAAACACACAGTTCCTAAATCAAAGTTTAATGAAATCGCATCAGAAGAAAACATGGTTTTTGAACTATGTGGACTACTTTATACAGGAAGTAAACCCACTGAAAACACTGCTTACTTGACACATTTCTTAATATAAAGTTTGCGTTATAAACTACAGTTAATTAACAGTGTTTTTTGTGTGTTTGCATGGGTCACCACTATGAATGTCTACTGGAGACACACTGGTGATGTTGATGCTGTCATGAAGGTGACCACAAAGCCCCCATGTTTCTTTAAGACCTGGTGAAAAGGAAAATGTTGTGCTGGGGGTAAAAGTCTTATTTGAACCCATTAGATGAAATCAGTGTTGGCTTGATTAGCAACCAGACAATTCTTCATTAGCTTGTCAATGCATTTGGAAAGCTCTGCACTGTTTCTCTGCATCAGTTTGAAGTGTGCCTCTTTTGCTAACATCTGAAATATATTTAACCTGTGGTTGTGCTCTGACCGTTAGCACACTGCAGTGTACATCACTGTGACCTTTCCACTGATAATAGAATTAAAATGAGGACCGCACTAAAGAGGGGTGTTTCCTGGCATATATACAGGCTACAGGTTAGTACCTGAGATGGCAAGGTGAATGCAAATGTTATACTGTATACTGAGCTACCAGAAAACAAACATGACTGACTACATGCAATACAAATGAAAGTAAAAAAGCCTTTTCAGTCACTGTGGAGGCCATCAAGGATTTAATGATTTTTTTGCAGACAAACTGATAACTTACAGATAATTTCCAATTTCTACTCTAAAAGCCTGTCTGTCTATTTTGAAAACAAAATCGAACTCAATCAGTTCCTCAACAACGTTAAAATTCTTGTCTGAAGGTATAAAGGTAACCAAGGACCTCAGATATATTTTCTCACTCAAAAGTATTTATTTTAATTTGGAACAATCGATCACTGTCACTTCTTTCTTATACACACTGCACAGTACCCTGAGTCTAAAAGAGGTTCAGTAGAGAGGTAAGAGAAAAGGAGAAAATCGAAGGGTGAGAGAGGGAAGGAAAGAGGAAAGAGGTAAAAAAAAAAAAGCAAGAAAATTGAAATTTGAGAAACAGTTGTGGGGAATAAACCCAGACTTTGCTTAGCGTGTCCAGCCAATCAAGGGCGCCAGAAATAGCTCGGCCCTTTTGCCAAAACCACACACAAGCTCATGCAGAGTGAGGGACTGGGGGCCACAGCCATGGAAAACTCATCAAATTAGAGAAGTCTGAGAAGGCCAAAAAATATGTCTGCAGAGAAAGAAAGAAAGAAGTAAGAAGAAATGGCATCCTCTCAAAGCAGGTAGTTTTAGTGTGTGTGTGATTGCTGTCAGACTAGGTTTGTTTCAACAGAGCTATTCACAGCTGGGAAACTGGCTACACACACACACACACAAAATGTCCCTACTGCAATGAACACCTGCACCACCAGAGTTTCCATTCCTTGTTCTCCTTTTGCCTCATTCTTCATCTTCCCTATCTCATTTTTGTACTCCTCTACCTTTCCTTCCTCATTTTGTCTCCATTTTTGTTTCTCTCTCCTCCTCTTCCCCTTACATCTTTTTTTTCACATATTCAGTGAACAAAGAGGCTTGCAAAATGCTGACTGCTATTATAGGTGAAGCATTGACTAAAGCTGCAATACTCCTATATGTAATTTTAAATGGATATAATCTAAGTCTAATCTGTCCAGTCACTCATTCCAGTCTTTACCTATTCTTGTGGGCTGAAAACATGTCTCATCAAGAACTAATAAAGCGTTTCAGCCCCCCCCCCCCTGTCTTTTCCCACCTGCACTCGCCCTAATATGCTCTTATCTTGCAGCTGAAAAGCTTTTCTACTTCACTGCTTTGCTCTCATTTCTCTCCCGCGGCTCTGACTCTTGCACCTCTCGCTACTGCACACTGCTGAGGTTTGTAATCTAGGAATTTGACCGTATTCCGCTATTGCTTTAAGAGTGTCATGTTGCATGTATAAAAGGTAAACACGCGCACTCTGGACAAGAGGCTGGCGTTTTCAGAGCATTCAGCAAGACGTATAGTCCATCTGGTGGATAGAAAAGCCGTGATAGCCGATCCGCCTTTCACTGGAGTGTTTACAGTTCAAAGCACCTGTGTTAATGGCAAGATAGGGAAGCAGGTATAGAGGCTTTGACTGTATTGACAGATTGTGATTAAAGAGTGTGTGTGTGTGTGTGTTTAGGCCACGCCAGTGACCTGAATTACACAGCTCTGCTCGTCTGTCTGAGTCAGTTTCTGCTGTCTGTCTCTGTGTCTGTCGTCTGTCCGTTCTGTCTGTGCCTTCAGGCTTCCATCTTTTATTGTTCTGGGCAGATAAAGAGATTGGGTCGCACAGAAAAGAGGCCTACAAAATCACTCTCACACACACACACACACACACATGCACAGACACACACATGGATGCATGAATGACCATGCACACATACACACACACACAATCAGATGGTTCTTCGGATGAAAGGGTCATTGTGGTAGCACAGCTACAAATCCTGGCAGCACTCAGCCCTCGACAGCTAAAACACACACACACACACACACAACACAAAATTCTTGTCAGACAAAACGCTCCTTGTCTTAAAACCTGAGATCCTGACCCGTCTAAACACACAAAACACACACACTCACACACACACTGCCCTGCACACATGCGCAGGGACTAATAAAGGTGGATTACCCTCATTTACAAATGTATGGCTTTGTGACTGACCTATTAGCAAAACTAGTGGGAGCACAACCCAATGAATTATTCAGCGCCTCCTTAAGGGTTAAAACAGGCGGAAAATATGCTTGTTAAGATCTCAAAGGCCAGACAGAATACACTTTTAAAGAGGAAAAAGGAGAATAGAACAGAGAAGAGGAAAGAGAGAAAGAACGCTTGTTAGAAGTTTCAGAAGTATTACATATAAAAGGTTTCTTCTATCAATCAAAGCAAAAGTATTAATTGTTAAATATACAGCCATACATAAGTACACATTTAAGATTTCAAAGAGAAAGCAACAAAAGAAAAATATTTTCTCCTCCAAAAGTTACAACAGTATGTTGCTGGCAAAACACCATGAATTATTCAGAGCTTCCTTACAAGTGAAAACAGGCGGAAAATACGCTTTTTGAAATAATAAAAAGGGGACAAAATACATTTCTTTAGATTTAAAGAACACAAAAAGTCCTTATTCTCAGAGTTTACGAAAAATAGAAAAAAAGGATAAAACAAAATAGAAAACAATGAATAATCCAAAAGCCTCACTGAGAGTTAAAACATGTAGAAAATATGTTTCTATATGGTTAAAAAAAGAAGACAGACATATTGTTTATGACTGTTTCTATGAATATCTGAGAGTCATGATGAGAAGTATTTACATGTCACAGAGAGAAAACATACTTCATGTGTCACTGAGCTGAAGAAATGACAAATCCCCTCCATAAAGACTGCAGATCAAAAGTCCTCCTGATGATTACATGACTCGGTGGCCTTGGAGAGCGAGGTAAATCAATCAAAAACAAATCTCTCCTCTGACTCCTTCCCTCCTTGTCTTGCTCTCGGTCTCCCCTCCTCTCCATCTGCCCTCCTCCTCCCTCTTTCTGTCCCCTCTTTCCATCTCCATCTAGCTTCTCTCTTTTCTCTCTCTCTCTCTCTCCATCCCTCTCCTCCTCAAACCTTCGATTGTTCTTTCTGCACCCATCCAGGCGTATATAAGTGAGTGTGGCAGGCCTGGTTTGTGTGTCTTTGTGCATCACTGCTTTAGACTAACAAACCCCCACCCAATACCCTCCTTTCACACACACACACACACACACACACACACACACACACACACACACACACACACACACACACACACACACACACACACTCAAACATACAAATTCAAAAGGCTGAAGAACTTTTGGAGAGTCATGACAGATGTTCCGAGCTTCATATTCATACAACAGCATCCTCTCCTCCTCATGTTCCTTCCCTGTCTCCTTTTTTCTGCTATTTTGTCCTGCTTCCTCCCTTTTTCTCACTCATCTGGCCCTTTATTCATTTTTTCTATTTTTATAGAAACTCCTCTCCCTCATCTCATCCTTTCATTCATCTTTATTGCTTTTAAAACATCTTTTTATTCTCCTTATTTATTCCCTTTCCATTTTGTTCCATTGTACTCTTTGTGTCACTTGCATCCTCCACTTTTCTTCCCCATCGTTAATTTGTTTGGATGTTCGTACACCATCTTCCTCTCTCCCCCTCTTGTCCTCAGTTCCTCTCCTCTTTTTTCCCTTCCCTCCCCGTCCCTTTGCTGTCAATGCGGCTCTATATTCTGTAGTTCTACAGTCCATTCACTTTCAGCTCAATCAGCTCAAAACATTAAAAGGAACAGTCGCTTTTTGCTAATGAAGGCGCATTCATTCTCAATTATTTCCTAATAGTCTGGATATGACAGATGTGCCAAAGTTTAAGATCTTCATCCTTCCTTTTCCACTCTACTTCATGCCTTTGCCTTTGTACTATTCTTTAATTATATCATTTATGCTCATTCTTTGGGTCTTTCCTAATTTAACTGACTTTAGACTGTATTGATGCAGTCTCCACATCTTTCCTAAATCCTTTCTTGCTTTCTTTCTTGCTTGAATTTGATGGCATGTTTCTTTATTAACCATCTGCATCCCTATTACCCCCTTTTTCTCCTCATTTCCTCTCCTTTTTTGCATCATTTCTTGCTTTCCTTCCGTCTAAAGTACCCCCACATCCTCCTCCTCCTCCTTCCCTCCCTGTCATTCTCTCTCTGAGGCCTATTGATTCTCTTATGGGAGCCCCCCCCCCTCCCTCAGCTGTCAGAAGGAGATGGGATCTTCTGATGTCCCCAACCATGATAAACAAATTCAATGTCTCACACAAAACTCTTTGGACTACAGTGCACACACCCACAAATACTTAAATGCAAAACAGATGGGAGACAGAGAGAGATGATCAGGAAAGAGAGATGGAGGGAGAGAGGGGGGGACTGATTTGCACACCTATTCATTTTTAAAGTCTCTTGGGGTTGCAGGCTGAGGCTTTATTATGGCACTAGTCTTTATGTATCTCTGTGGATCTCTTTATTTCTCTATTTTTGCCCCAAATGCCACTTTATCTCTAACCATCCTTTTTTTGCATTTTCTCTTCCTGCATCTTTTTCTTCCATATCTACATTTGTACTATTTTAATCATTTCCAGTACTTTATCACAGTGACTTCATGAGAAGCAACATCCTACATCATCTCTCAGCATCTTTCATTTATTTTTTCACTATAATGCATCAGTCCAAGCACTGGTCTTGTGTAGTTATATTTCCGTCCATCCCTCCATCCATTCAAATCTCTGCTCACTTCCTTTTTCAGTCCACCCATCCCTCCAGTGTCCATTTTGCATCCTCCAGACTGCCTTTCTTTACTTTCTACATCCTTTTATCCCTCCATGTGGTCACACTTGCCCCCTCAATCTCTCCATGCACCCACTGCCAGCCTCCATCCGTTCGTCTGTCCCACCTCCTCTCCCACCCTCCCTCCATTCATCCAAGTATTGATCTAGCTGTCCATGATATGTCATGGTGATTGACAGCTACTAATTGGCTTAATCCCACCCGCGGGGGCTTGTGGCTCTTTAGCTGATCTGGATACAGCTGTCCTATTGTCCAACAGCTGACACCATGACCCTCGGGAGCCAGTGAGGGACAGAGAAAGAAGAGATAGTGAGATGCAGAGAGAAAGATGCAAACATTTACAAGACACATCTTTTATTTTCATTGGGATCACATATATTTAAGTAGAAAAGTATCATTTCGACAAGTTAAGTTGAAGGAAAAGCACAGTGTTTTTTTTCTTGGTCAGCTTATCTTTCACGACACAAAAATCATCAGTGTTATTAGCGCTCCATGCTAACACCTGAGTACAGGATGCAGCATCAAGCACTGGAGCAAAGACACTTTCAGCATTTTTGCATCTACACTACTATTTTTGTAATGACATACTATTCATTTCAAACATGCTTAAAATTAATATGTAGTATGGAATTGAGACACAGTCTGTGTTTTCCTTAAACATGGCAGCCAACTACTAAAGTATAGTACTAGAGTGCACAGACAGAGAGCTTGATGGAGACCCCTGTACTCTGGTGGCAGGTTTCATCAAGTGGTTTGACAGACGAGTCTGTGGCTCAAAGGTCAACGCTTCTTTCACTGCAATATATGTGCATCAACAACCATGTGTCCAGTCAAAGTGTCCTTGAGCGAGACAGCGAGTCGCTTAGGTTGAGATGGAAAAGAGGGAAAACAGAGAAAGAGGGAAGGGAGACAGTCGCCCAAGAGACGAAAAGAAGCAGCCCTAAGCAGACCCAGATTAGATTTGCTCTATTGAGGAGGCAAGGGGCAGAACACAGGGTCTTAGTGGATGCCACTAAGTCCTTAAAGACCACCCTTTAGCCGGGGATGTAAACCCCCCCCCCCAATCCCATTAATTCAGTAACTGACACACACCGTTTACATTTACATTAGCCCATAGAGACCTTACTGTCTGAACATTCAGTCTCAAAGGCAGGTCATGATCTGTTCACCTAGAAGTCATTACTGGTTTAATAGCTTTGAATGAGTTTTCATTCATAATGATAAAGTGCAATGGTGGGTTTGGTTTCAAAGCAGTACATGCATCATCAAATGCTTCATTTCCTTGTACGTAAAGGCCTCAGGATAGCTAATAACTTCATTAATATTTAGCAGAGAGTTCTTCTCTCATGTCAGCTGTTCAATGACGAAAGCCTTGTTTTTGTGGTTGTACTACTGGAGCTAGAGTATGTTTTTCAGTATGGTTGGATTCTCGATTGATTTGACCATTGATCCTGTCACTAATAAACCAAATACCAGGAAAGAAATGCTTGATGGGTGGTATTGATCTGTATGTGACATTTGTACTTGCTGGGTTTGGCGTGACATTATAAACAATTTTAAGCAAATGTCTTGACAACCTTTGACTGTAGTTTAATGAGTTGTGTCAGGAAAAGTAAACATAACTTGTTTTCAAATGGTTAATAACTTATTTTGGAATAAATTGATGATGATGATGAATGTGTGTTTGTGAGTTGATGGGAATGGGGGGAGGGCATGGAGGTAAGAGAAAGGAATTGATCAGCAATGTTGCGGACCATTACACTTACCATGCATGTTTAATGACCCTAATTACCCCTCTAAATCGCCCTCTCCCACCCCTCACCCGCAAACCGCCGACAAACACTCGACTCAATGACAAACTGGAGGACACAAGGGTCATTGTGCCAAAACATCCTCCCCTGCAAAACGATCCCCTCTGCTCTCTCCCTCCATTCTCGTCTCCCTCCCCGTTTTCTGTTCCCCCTTCATCCTGCTCCAAACCAATGCATGGACGCGCTGGATACTTGATAATAACCCCCCCTCCCTTCCAGCCCCACATGGTTGTTGAGGCCAAATCCCCTCCCGTCTTTCTCCAGGTTGACACAGAGAGGCCTTTGTTGTTCTGAGCTGCAATCACATACCTCAATAAGTCTGCACTGTTGGTTCTCAAAGTTCCCTCTAACCAAAGACCCCCGTCTGAATCACATATCTCAACAAAGCTGCAAAGATGGTTCCGTTTGCCAAAGGTCCCCCACACTGATTCATGTTTGTCTATCGACAGCCATCTGGAAAAAGTATTTGCCTTTTTTTATTTTTAGATTTGATTGACCAAATGTTTGTGTTAGTGCCAAGACTTAGCAGTAAAACATTTATCTTGATATATGATCAAAATAACCATTTTCTAAATTCTGGAGAAATGGTTTATTTATTTGCATGATACTGGGAGCTCTATTGTCTCCTTGAGGACCCCAAAACCTCTTTGTGACTCTTTCAAGAAAAAAAAAGACATAAAAAATACAGCTCTCAGTTGAGAGTTAATATTTCTTAACCTAGTACTCAACACCATCAGCACCGCAGTAAAGTGCCCTTAAGCAACCGAACCTGTTCAGTGTAAATTGCGTGGAATAAACCCACCAGACAAGTACTGTACCTGGAGGATAACTAGAAAATGGAAATCCTCATAGATGAGACTCCTCCAAATGTCACAGCAAGATATTTTCTTTGATATATTTCTTTTCATCTCGAGAGTGAAACCTGGTGACATGCAGCTCTTATTGCTCTAAACTGCTCCTAAAGATTGCTGCATTGCCTTGTTAGCATTAGCATGCTCTGTGAATAAAACATCAGGACTGTTTTCTCATATAAAAAGGTCAAAACAGCTGTCTAGACAACCGGTGATGCATTTACCGCTGTATGCCTGTCCCTGCGTACACACACACCTTTGTACTATTATTACAATATACTTGTAAGGACTTTCCACAGTTCCACTTCCCAATCTCCTAATCCATACGGTATCCTTCACCACCAAACCTAAACTCAACCTAATGCTTCATCTAACTTTAGAAAAACTTCAAAAATAAAACTATGTCTTTCTATGGCTGTGGAGACACCTGGTTCTCATAAAGATAAGATCACAGGGTAAGATGCATGCTTAAACCCACACACACCCACACACACTCAGAGTCTCACACACACATTTGTTGTTCTGGCGATGCTCATGCTCAGGTGCACGGGCATGTGCACACAAATACACAGACTACACACTGACCTTGCATGGTCAGCTTTAGCACTAGTATGTGAAAACACCCCCCACATGCAAGGGCACATTGGAGTGACATGTGCACACACACACACACACACACACACACACACACACACTGTGACCTCGTTTGTTCAACCTTGCCAGTAGAATATAAACTGTGTTGATGGCACTTGCTTTCATAACATCACAATAAAAATAAACATGGCTGTGACAAATTTGATGTCACCCCACATAAACATTGAAAACACATACGATGTATGAAAATGGCTCAAAGCAACTGCTACTTCACTGGATTTAAAAATAACTCCAACTGGATTATCTGTGTACATTTTGAATGAATTGCAATGACAACCACTGCCATTTTATAGTCCATCAAAACATATCCATATACAGCATGGTAAACATGCAGGGACTACAGATGGAAAATAGCCTCTTGGCTAACTCTGGCACATTTACAGCCATCTTTATTAATGTGCTCTGTCCCTGTTAAATAAATCTATAAATAAATAAACAATATCTAATGATAAGCACTGTAAATGGGCTACACAACTGCAACCTGTCAGATCAGTTCAGTGAAGTATTCATATTAACTTCATTTTTCAACTTTAATTATATAGCACCAAATCATAACAGAAGTTATCTAAGGGCACTTTTCATATAGAGCCATACTCATAATAAGCATATTATTAATACTATTATTTACAGAGACCCAACAATTAACACCCGCTGAAATACAAAGTGATCACCACATCTTGAAGGTAACAGAAACTGGCTTAACTCTCACTCACATACTCATCAAGGTTTAAAGGGCAGAATCAACTGTGTTGTCCAAATCCGTCTTTTTGAATTTCAGGTGTTAATTGTATTTCACACGTGGATTAATGGAAGTGTGAAGAAAAGTGTCAGTGACCAGACAGCAGATGCCTTGCATCAGTCTTTCCACTTCACCCTATATATAGCTTGGGCCTTCTATAGAGAAATAACAATTAGCCAGTCATAGAGGAGGCTATATCTGTCGTTCACTGCTTCTCCTTTCACTGAAAAGGTCAATGCAGTCACTGCTGCAACTGAAACCTAAAGAGACAGTGGAAGACAGACAGAGAATGAGAAATGGAGACTGTTTAGAAGAAGAGACAGATAAAAGATAGAGAAGAGAGAAACAAGCAGATATACCAATACGAACTCACAGGACAGATGACAAAATGAAAAAGAAGAATAAGAGAGAGGTTGCTTTAAGTGCTGCTCTATAAGAGTCATGGTCAGGGATTAAGGCATAGAGCGGGCAAAGAAATATACTGGAGTCAAGCCGTTCGCATGGAAAAAAGTGAAATTAATACCGTCCAACGAAGAAGCAGCAGTCATATCCAATCATATTACACCATTAAAAGTGTCACGGCCAATGAAGCATGGCTAGAGAGGGACAGAGGGAGAGGAGGAAGGAGAGAAAGAAATGAGAAAAAAGGAGAAAAGATGCAAAAAAGGGAGTGTGGGAGTTAGTAAGAGTGATAACAGAGAGAGAGAAAGGACAGCAAAAAAATAAACTCATACGCAGAAAGAGACAGGGGGAGGCAAATGGAAAGACGTTATTATGGTAAAGAGGTCAACCTTGCAGTAATGCTCTGTCTTGTAGAAAAGAAAACAGGCTTTTTGTGTGTGAATTATGTGTGTGTCAGACTGCGCTGTTATCTCTATTTCTCGCTGTGTATGTGCAAGCGGCTGAGCCGTCATCTGCCACTGCACCCTCCCATCAGAGCCTCGAACGTGGGCACTCTTTGTTTGTGTGTTTAGTCTAGGACTAAGACAGTCGTTATATAATCTCAGGGCCTTCTCTGTGGTAACAGAGTGTGTGAAGATGCGCAGGAGACAGAAACACTATTATCTTTCAGAGCACACCTCATATCCGCCCAGCTGAATCAATGAGAACTCTGTTCACACAAGCAGTTCAGATTTTTGTGTGAGTGGCTCATTGGTAAATGTACTTATTATAGACGCCAACGTAATCCGTGCACTCCTGTCTGATGCTTAATTTAGCAAACATTATATTAAGAGATAATACTGAAAGCAGCTATTAGTCACTATGCAATGTCGTATATTTATCAATAAAACTATTTAAGATATCTGTCGTAGTCAGGTTTATTTTTGGAACCTTTTCAGGTGAGTAACTGTGCTCTGTTCAACTACAGCACAGTCGGGATGGGGGGGGGTGAAGAGGGGGGTGAGGCATGCAGAGGACAGGCGGAGAAAATAGGAGGAAAGAGGAGAGGGGAGGGAGGAAGGAGAGGACGAGAGGGGAAGAGACAGGAGAGAGGATGAGAACCACGAGATAAGTCCCAGTGTGATCAAAGCATTACTTTGACATCAAGAGCAGGCCTCGCCAGCATGCTGACTGGTTAATGTTAGAAAATGCACATACACACTTTGAAACATTGAAATATGTGCGACTAAGAAGCCTCTTCTCGTATTTATCCAAGTGATACTGATATACACAGTAAGATAGACTGCATTTCTAAAATACACATTTTTTAACTCCTTGTGGTTTGGATCTGATCGCCTCATAGCTGTCCAGACCAAAGACTGTATATAAAGATGGATGACGCGTCTCCACCTCATCCTACTGCACAAAAATGAAGCCAAAATCTCCCGGATAGTTCCAGTAGTGATTTGCATGGAGCCGCAGTATCGAGGTCCCACCCATACACCCGCCTGAACCAATCGCGAGCACACTCAGTCAATCATGATGTCTCACCTTCTTTTTATAACATCAAATAATTAATTAAAACCAAACTTAACAGAAAATTAAACACTTGAACAAACATCAGCGTGATAAGAACTACCTAAAATGACAGAAACCATCTTTGGGAACATTTTATTTGATGTGTACTTTGATTTGTCAGTTTGGCCCATGTCCCATCCGCTAACATGGAGGGGGTGGGGTTTATGACCTCTACTGCAGCCAGCCACCAGGGGGCGATCTTGATGTTTTGGCTTCACTTTTGGGGAGCCGTCATGTCGTCCATCTTTATACACAGTCTATAGTCCAGACATGGACAAAGCCATGCATTCTGATTGTCTGTGTCTAATGACTTTCATTTGCTTTAAACACAGGTGAATCATGAGTAAAAATCCCTTTACCTAACACCCACTCCTACTATGCCACAATTCAAGCAAAAGAATGAGCTTATATAGACTGTCGTAACTAGCTCCATACACCAGCAGACAGGACAAACAGCCATTCTCTTGCTCAAAGAATTGGTTGCCGTTACTCTATTTTTGTGACATTTCTCAAAATAATACAACTTCCAAAATGATTTTACCGGTAAAATCAGTACAAATGTTTTCACCATAACTCTCTCTCTGTCTACAGAAAACACTGAGGGCGTTTTCTTGAAGAACTAGGAAACACAATGGAGACGTTAAACATGGAGATCAGGCCACTCATTTCCAGTGAGGAAGTTCTTATAAATAGGAACCAGAGCCCCTCCTCTCACCATGACATCGGACACCACACATCATAACAATTTGTTGTATGTTCTGCCTTCGAGCTATTTGTTCATTATGCAGCTATTTCTGTCCGCCGTGCACTGTCATTCAATTTAATTTCTCACTTTCTTGTTAGTCTAAACTGTGGCAAAACAAAGGGAAAATGTGCCGCGAGGAACATATGACAAATGCTCTTGGCTGGACGGAGGTCACAGTTACATGTTTTTTAGAGCGGCGAGCCACCAGGACGCCATTTTTTTTTTTTGTTAAACTATCTATCAGTCTGTTTATCTGCTTGTCTCTTCATCCACCCCTACGATGCAGAGTCCTCTATCTAACCCTGCTCATAATCAGATAAGCTCTATGCAGCATTTGCTGTTTTGGCTGACCACTAAGGCTGTGTCTGTGTGTGTGTGTGTGTGTGTGTGTGTGTTTCTTTCTTTCGGCCTTATGACAGTGTTGTTCAGCTTCTGGGTTCAACATCACTGTGTGTGTCTTGTGTAAGCACACAAAATAAATTCTGTTTCCAGGTGATACACACCTGTTTGGAGCCGATCTGTCAGCCGCTAACATGAACAGAAAAGACACACACACTCACATAATGCATCCATGTACACACACTACGCAAACAGAAACTCACACACACATACACACACTGTACCTTGAGGCCATAGAGTTCACCTTTAAAAATGTGTTCCATCAGCAAAATTAACTCACCACAATTAACATAACCATGTTAATTATGGTAATCAACAACACACCGTCTGCAAATACACACTCAAACCTGTGTGTGTGTGTGTGTGTGTGTGTGTGTGTGTGAGAGAGAGAGAGAGAGAGAGAGTGAGCGAATCACATACTGGCAAGCTTAGCAGAGAGAAAGGATAGAAGGATGAAGGTGACGGTGAAAGAGGTAAGTTGATTGATAGTAAAATGAATCAAAAAGTTTGATAATAATTTGTTTAAGTGTCTGTAAAACAAAAATACCAAAGAGCAGTTTAAGGACATCGTGTTTTTTGCTATTTTCACACATTTTATAAACTAAATGATTTGAATGATTGAAAAAAATATCCAAAAAATTAGTTGCAGAAAGTGTGGGAGAGGATAAGAGGAGAACGACAGTAGAGAGAGAGAGAGAGAGAGCGAGAGTGAGGTGAGACAGCTATGAATGGCCGCTTCACTGGTGGCTCCAAAGAGAAAATGAACACACACACACACACACACACACACACTGTTAATTATTATCCTGAATAATGAGAAGCAAACGACTCATTAAATCTCTCCTTGACCCGCACGCAGAAACTAGCCTCTCTTTCCTTCTTCCCTTCTTTCTCACTGACTCCTCTGTACTTCATACAAAATCTGTCAAAGCAGAAGCCTCTCAGCTGTGAATTATTAATTGGAATTAAAACAAACCCCCCAAACAATCCACTGACCCCAATCTGGAGCCGTTCTGTACCAAACTGATAGCAGAATGCAGATAAAACCAACAACAACAATTCAATATGTGAGATGAAGTTGACCTTCATCCTATATCCCTTCTTTTTCTCTCTCCTTCGCTGGTTTTCAGTGTCTCTCCCTGCTGACCGCTGCCTCCCAAAGCGAAAAATGCTGTTAAAATTGGCCGTAAAAAAGAAAAAAACAACCTTGCTTTTCTTTCTCTCATGTGACTGGTGTCATGAGACCACAAACCACCTGACTGCACCTAACGACTGTCACAGAAAACAAATTACGCTGGATTACACAGACGTGGTCTCTCTCTCTCTCTCTCTCTCTCTCTCTCACTCTCTCACACACACACACACACACACACACACACACACACACACACGAACACGTAGAAATCTATACAATATATACACCTGCAAAATCACATTGGCTTTACATTCGCTTTCACACACAGGCATGCAGAGAAAGCTGTGATCAATATCGCTCTCTATCTGGAGTAATCAATTCTCATTCTAATCCGATCAATATCCCTGTCAACACTATTCTGATCATCAATAGCGAAATCAATGAAATCGCTCATTAATCCCGAATTAACATTGATCCTGGCTCTGCCGTTATCACAATTACACCTCAGCCTCATCGTGTGGCAGTGAATCCACACAGCCTGTTCAGCACACGCTCCCCTCTCTCTCTCACGTTCGGGAGAAAAGGTCACGTAAACTGAAGAGCAGCTACTCCTGGAGAAAAACTGACGACGCTTTAATATTAAAAGCCAACGCCTTTCGGCGGCATCTCCTGGCAGTGTGTTCCCAGGACGAGAGGTGATTAAAAAAAAGCAAATCAGTTTTAAAAATTTGACATTTAATTGACGCTGGAGTGTTTCTGTGCCACCACATGTTTTTTAAGTGGCGTCCTTGTTGTTCTCCTGTATTATTTGTGGTGCTGTTTTCCCGTCTCCAAGTCCGTATGTGCATCCATCCAGCTTATGCTTGCACTACTTAAATGACTCCAATGTGACTTTCCTCATCACATAATGAGAGCGCGGGCTGGGACATATTCATGAATTACGCTGTTACTGGTTTGTTTCTGTGCCCAAAAATGTAAAGTTTTTCCAGTTTACTGACTTTTTAATTTATTCATTTACTTTGTCCTTTTCAGGGTTACAGGGATTTAAATAAACCGCAGCATGCATTAGGTTGAAGGCAGGGAAACGCCCTCAAAAAATGGAAAACACAGATAGACATTCATTCACTTTGAACCTGGCTTACATTAGACAACATGCTGTCTAACATACTTTAACTCCAGTCAAATAATAGGATGTTTTCACAAGGTTAGTGGACAGAAGAATGACTTAAAATGTCAGTCTAGAGCAAAATTTCTACTAAAAGACAGTTTTAAGTAAATAATGGCAATGATGGGCTGAAACCTTGTTTGTCATGTGTTGAACCTGAGCTTCTCCACTTCGCCTACTATAACTTTCATGCCCCTGGAATGCAGAGCACTGGAGGACTAAGTGAAACCACATGAGCACAAGAAAAAAGAAAACATACAAACTCCATGCTTAAAGGAAGGAAACTAAACCCAGGACGTAATACTGTGTCGGCAGCAGTGAACCACCTGTGCCGTCTCAGTGCTCCTCATGTGCACCAATACCCAGGAAATCGCTTCCTCGCCCACCTGACCCCTCGTTAAATGCAGACAAATCAGCCACTGTCTTTTTTTTCTCTTCAGGGCAGGTAAAGAGATTAGAGGTCAAAAACACTAATTGCTGACTCCGTTATTTAATCTGGTTGAGGCCAGAGATTAGAGTTATAATCCCATCACACTGCCACAGGAAATTATAAATCAGCGTAACATCTACCTGGCTTCCCATTATGTTGCCTTGAGTAGACAGAGACAGGAGAAGAGGAGGGGAAAACAGAGATGAAGAGCTGAAGGAGAAGTGAAAAAAGTCAAAGAGAGAGACAAAGAGAGGGCTGAAGTTTAACCAGCTGTCTGTTGTTCTGACTCTGCTTTCTATCGAACCCATGAACCCAGGGACTGGAGGAAAGCAAAACAAAATAGTGCAGAGAGAGCAGGGAGAAACGCCACCCCCACTTCTGTACTGCCGTCCCCCCTTCTCTCTCTCTCTCTCTCTCTCTCTCACTCCCCCCTCTTTCTCTCTCTCTGGGAGGTAATGGGAATCTGAAGGTAACAGAAGCCAGTCACGGTGGACATGCTTATCCAGACAGACTAGACTTTTGTGTGTGTGTGTGTGTGTGTGTGTGTTTGTGTGTGTTTGGGGCGTGCAGATTGAATCCTGCATCCCTGGGGAGCCTAACTACCTCTCCATCTCTCTGACTGGCCCTCTCAGAGAGCGAGAGAAGGAGAGAGAGAGAAGGAGAAAAACAGCGAGAGATTTGGAAAGAATTCGAGAGAAAGAGCAGAAAGAAGAAAAAAGAGAGAGCAGAGCAGAGCAGTCGTTACTGCAGCAAAGCCCAACAGCTCCCTCTGTCGTCACCTAGAAAAGGTCTGGTACCTCTCGCATTCATTCCCCTCTTTACGTCTCTGTCGGTCTTCTTTTTGAAGTCTGTCTCCTCGTCTTCAACATCTCCCTCCGTTTCTCTTTTCAGTGTCTCTTTTTTCCCTGTTTCACCGGTTCAAAGGAACTAGTTTACAATGCCACGACTTATGAGAAAGAGCAGCTGGTGCCTAATTAAATATAAATATTACGATTACAGTGTAATAAATTAATCCCTCTATCTGGCTGCCTCCCTGGTGAGCTACGTCAGCAGGGTTTGGAGTCAGTTGCCTTTAAACTCATTCCAGTAGGCGAGTTTTTTTTTTTTTTCTTCAAAATTCACTCCTGCACATTTCAAGAATGTGGAAAAATCAACACAACTTTGGCCATTAAATCTTTAAAAGTGGCTCAGTCAAAGTCAGACTTACAAGTAAAAACCAGGACATAAACATATCATGTGAATGTTTTATGTAAACCCTAACCCTCATCTGCATGTATTCTTTGTATTGTCTGCAAAATCAATCAATGTAAAGAGCATTAAGATCTCAAATATTACGTTTCTTTGCTAAAAGATAATATCTTATAAACAGATCAGGTGACTTTATGATATTATTGTATACTCACAAGAAAGTCTCCACAGACAAAACATAATCTGTAACCTTGAAATGTGCAGCTTAAATCCAATACAACATCATTCACTGGCCCAGTTGTGTCTTTTCAAACACTGGAACGTACGTGTTCACAGGTTTAATTATATCTTTAAGTAACACAGCCTGAAACCGCTTCGACGGATCCAACAAATCTGACGACATTTCTGTGTCAGTTTCTGTGCGATTTCTTGGCTGAACATCAGTGAATAATCTGATACCTCACCCACCCCACTTTCATCTGTCATCCAAGCCATGGTTTCTGTATACCGCTTACCCTAAATAGCACAAAGATGTGCGGGTACAAGGGGATTCTGTGTTTCTGTCTGCTTTTAAAGTATACAATCACTTTCCCAGACATAAAACCACACTTTAGTGGGAACTGAAAAGGGAGCCATGTTCGTTCCCGAGACAGCTAAGTGAAGACAAGCAGTTTCTGGCTGCAGGTCTCCTTTCAGCAGTGGCTCTCATAAAAGAGTGAGACGAAATACACTGCTGATAGAAGTCACGCTGCCCTCCTCTCCTCCCCCACCGCCTCCTCTTATTCTGATAGGAGTCATGCTCTTTTCCTTCTCAGCTCTGCTCCTCCGATTGCCTGCTCTGTTGTTTCTCCCCTCATTTCCTCTCCCACTCCTCTTTCTTTCCTCTTGATCCTCTCCTCTCCTCTATCCAAACTGAATTACTATGAGACTGAAATACTGTAGCTAGAAGAATTAATTAGTGAATTGAGCAAACATCCAAAAGCACAAATCGGGCAATGCTGTGGTGCTATTTACAAAAAGAAACTTTTTGTGGAGCCACAGTGAGAAGGCTCTGATGTTAAGCCCAGTCACAGAGTGAAGATAAGAAGCAGCAATTTAACACTAGAGAAATTAGGGAAATTCTTTTACTTGTGATGTGTCTTTTAAGTGGCCTCTGAACCACAATGTAAACTCACAGAAACAAAAAAGAAAAAAATGGGAATTCTGCTTTTCTTCTCTGCAATGCTGACTGGTCTGTAGGCTAATTAGCTAAATGCAGGGGGCACAAATAAACAGTGAGGCGCTGTCTGAAAAGCAACAACATAAAGAAATGTGGAGAAAAGCCACAACAACACTGTTGCAACACTGGAGTCAAGAAAGCTTTTTTGCCTGCGAGAATGTAACACAAGAAGTTACAAACCCTTTTTTCTATTTAACAAACTGGACCTCTCAATGATCTCTCTCTGTGCATGTTTCTCTCTATTGTTGGCTGCAGACCTTTCTTTAAAAAAGGCACCGCAAGAAGCTGCACTGCACACCAAGCCAAGCCTGGCTGCTAAGAACCCCCCTTGAATAAAATACAACAGCAAATTATTTTCTCAATGGCTCCCACAAGACTGAAGAGTGGAGAGAAAGAGTCAGGGAGTGTGGGGTGAGGAGAGATGGAGAGACAGAGGGAGGAGGAGAGGAGTGGGAGAAAGAGGGAGAAGATGAAATGCAAAGGGTGGAAGAGAGGTAGAGGAGATGAGGGGGAAGAGGGGAGACATTTCATAGCGCAACAGTGTGGGAGACAGAAGGAGAGAGAGGTGGAGAGTGAGAGGGAGAGAGATTATTGCTTGCTTGAGAGCAGCAATCTTGAGCTGTGCCATGAATACCAAAGACTGTACAGCCCTACAGTCAACGCCTCTCTCTCTCTCTCTCTCTATCTCTCTCTCTGCTCCCTCATTGAAAACGCAGCGGAATTGCAGCTGCCCAAATTATACACCGATATCTCACTTACTCTCCGTTGAAAACGACACAGCAGCAGCTCAGCACTCCATCCATCCATAATTATTCATATCAGAGCCGCACACTCAGAGACTCAGCCAGCGAGGACACGTTTTTCAGTAGATTCCAGTAGATGTGTGTGCAACAATTAAAAAATGATCTAATGTGGCCCTACAGGGGCGATAAGCCAAACGCACGGACCTAATTGAGTGCAGAATGAGCCTGAGCGAGCCTACGGGCAAGTGATCTGTAGCCTATGCAATTTTTATGCAGTTTCACCGGCGTTGGCGCACACGGAAAGGGCAAGGACGCAGCTCTGGCTGAAGTATTCAAATGGACTGAATACTAAAACGTATGGAGCCTTTAGGGGTTCGCATTTCAAGATCTTAATTCAACAAAGCGATAATTAACCCTGCAAAGAACAGTCTGTGTGGAAAAGGGGAGACAAAAGACGTAATAATGAGGAAGAAAGAAAAAAGAAAAGAAAAAGGTTGTGGTGGATCATTTGAACTGTAGAAATACACTTTATCAGACTGGACAGGGGATGGGACGTGGGGTAAAGACGCTTTCTGGGAGAAACAGGCCTATATGCCAAATAAATGCAAATATAGCTGTCATTCAAAAAAGTAACGACTGTTTGTCTCTTTGAATTATTGAAGTGATTAAGTTCATTATTTCCTGTAGTTAATGATGTGATTTGTGCGTGAAATACACACACTTTAAGTTGACGGTGATCCAAGGAAAAGTTGTGCGTCGCCGTTACGCGGGGGCGCCGGGAGGCACCGAGACAGCGAAAGAATGCCTTCACCGAGATTAGCCACTATATACGTGGCCAGACACACACACACACACACATATGCACACACTGTCGGACGCGCACCCAAATGCACGCTCGCAGACGCGCACGCACACACCAAATGAGCGCAAATATGCAGACACACACCGATACACACTGCGCTGGAAATGTGAGAAAAAAATACAGTCTGTGTTATGTGAAAACCGCACAAATCCAACCGTCATCCAGTGGCCCCGAGGACTGAAGAAAGTCTGCACTGTTACAGCCAGTAGCACAACAAATACACCTAAGTCTTCATATTTTGTTACCATCGCCGATGCGCAACGGCTCTGTGGGGTTTTCGTAGCTTATTTCTTATTTGCTCAAACATAACGAAGTCCGACATCCTCTCACGGTGACCTTTTTAATGTGTATGTGCGGTGTTTGTGTGACAACCCTGTGTTTGGATTCATCCAGAGTCGAACCGGAATCTCCCCAGCATCCCGGGAACCGAAACATTTCACTTCGTTCTCTCTCGCCTGTTTTACGCTCATTAAAGCCTCCGCAGAAGGAGACGCGCGGACAGTAAGAGGAGAGAGACAGAGGCAGACTGGAAGAGAAAAGAGATGATGGGACTGTGTTGAGGTAACAACGGCAAAATCCCAGTGCTTTAACTCAAGCGGTCCTTACCTTGGAAGTGAGACTCCGTGCGCAGCCCGTCTCTCCAAGGAAATTTCCCCAACACATACAAGCCAGCAGAAAACGATCACTTCTCTCAACTAGTATTGCTTCTTTTCTCAGATGTCCAACACATCCACTGATTGAAAACCCAGTTTTTTTCTGTTTGTGTGCGTTTGGAGAAGAGGGGTGTAAAAAAAACCCAACAAAGCAGAGCCAAGTCGGGTCTCCTCAAACCCAAAATGTTCTCTCTCCTATCCGCTGGAGCGCAAAGGCAAAAAAAATACCAAACCAACCAAGCGGGTTTAAAGATGAATAGAAAAAATAGAGGGTACAAAAAATGATAGACACAGCAGTAGTGCGTCTTGATAAGATTCCGAGATTGAAGTGATGAAGAGGAGTGGTTTTGGAGGTGAGGAGGTGGGTGTCGGGAGAGAAAAGAGGGAAATCACCGTAGCATCCCTCCCTCCTTTTGCTATCAAATCCGGGGTACCGTCAGCGGCGTTTATCCGTCCTCCCTCCAAGAGCCTCGGAAGCGGAGTGAGGGAAGCTGAACGGGCGCGCAGCAGCAGCAATGAGAGACAGAGAGAGAGAGAGAGAGAGGAGGGGGGAGAGAGAGAGAGAGAGAGAGAGAGATGTCGCTGCCGATGGAGGGCGTTGGAAACTAGAGTAACCCTCTCCTCTCACTTTATCTTCTTCTCTCTGTATACATTTGCTATATTAATATAATATTTTTGTTATTAGGATACTATTTAAATAGCCTGTCATGGGACGGTGGGAATAAATTGTGGCACCAGAGAGGACAAATAAAATCATCTAGAGCAATAAAATCTCAGAACACCCATTTTTGACATCCACAGATCTGATATTATAGACTACAGTGAAAAATATATTTATTTAAAATTCTGCAAATTTTTCCGATGAAAGCACTTGTGCTGAGGAAGATGTCTGGCATATAATGCAGAAGTGTTTAGGTCACATTATGTCCCCATTATTGTGACACTGCACACTGTTACCGTCTCAGATCTAAATCCAGACTGAGGCTGCAGCAGAAGAAGCCCTGCAGGAGGGGAGGGGGGGGGGGGTTAAATGAATGCAACAGTTGCTCTTTCCTCATTGGCTGAGAGCAGCGTCCAACCGGCTACCAGAGCAGATTTAGAATCTCACAGGCAGCCAATGAGAGGAGAGGAGGGGAGTGCGGAGGGAGGGGCGGCGGTGGAAGACCCTTCTTTCTGAGAGGCGATTGGCTGAATGAAAGTCCCATTTAAAATATCTGCTGGCCAATGATAGAAGAGGAGGAAAAAACTCTGAAATAGAAAATCTCATCATCATTTCAGTGAAACAGATGTTTTATGACTCTCTCCATCTATGTCTTGTGGATATATTCATTAAAGACACTTTTTATTTATGCATGTATTTATTTGATGTGTTGGCTCCACAGACTCTACCTAATTTCCTACCTAAATTTATCTTTGCAGAGATGTGGCAAAGACTTATAAAGCTTTCACGTGACATGTGGATTATTGTGTTAATGTGCCATTAAGGCCTCACTGTATGCCTGCTGTCATATGAAAACACTGTACATTGATTACCCTCTCTTGCACCCTAAAAAGATTACATGGACTCTTGTTCTTAATGTTTTGTTCTCATTCAACACTTTGAAAACCTATTTGTATGATGCAAGTCTGTAGTCCTTGGTTCCTGAAAGGCTGACTGATACAAGGTTTTAGTGACATAGTTTTATTTTTTCCAGAAATACTCAGATTTCTGTAAATGAGCAGATCAGATTAACGTGTTTCTGATGTCCAAAAGTTGTAGTGTTTGCCGTTGCCAGAAGATTCATCACAGTTAACAGTAAATGGGGGTAATAATAAAGAGGGTAATGGGGGTAAAAAGCAAATGAGTTGCTCATTAAGGGTCTGTTACAGTATCAATCAAGTGACACTAAGTGTTTCGACTATATTGTCTGCAATGTTTTATATGTGATTTTACCCTGGAGTTCTGTATTATAGATGTTTTCAAAATCAAAAAAGAAAAAATAATCCAACCAGAATTTTACTTAAAGAGAATTTCCAATATTTTTATCTTGGAAGACTTTGATTAAAAAAATGTATAAGTTTATCTCTGTGCGAGTTCAGTTACGTGTTTTTTAGCTAGCTTAGCCCACAAACTGCGAGCAGCAGTTAGTCTATTGTCAAATGTGCAAATAATTCCAAAGCTAGATATGAACATATGGTATGATTGTATTTTACATGTGTGTAATTAGAAAATGAGACACCATGGTTTAATGAGCAGTTAGCTTACACATTGAAGCTATTTGAGACTGTCCTCTCAAGAACAATAGCATCAGTCATTTCAGCAAATGCCCCAAAACGACGTGTTTACGTTCAAGTGACAGCGCCCTCTTGCGGCTGTAGTAATTATGACAGGAGCAAAGGAGGAAGTCAGGTGATGTTATTATAGAACGACAAAGGGAGGAGGTCGGGGTGGATGGATGGGTCAACTTTAACAAGGTAGACAGCTGGGTTTTTTTTTAACATGACCACGATCTTTCCCTAACCTTAACCACATTACTGTAACCACAACGATGAAGGTCGCCTAACCTTAACAAAGCACTTATTTTAACCCCAACATGATCTTTCCCTAAACCTAACCAAACCTTAACCATAGTGTCCCATGATGAAACTGATTGGGGTGTCAGATCAGAAAACGTTTCTATGCATTGTTCTATATAGGGCATGGACAAACAACACATTTTATGTTGCCCAGCCCAGTCGCTGTCAGCAGCCTCTCAGAAGTGCTGTGAAGTCATTGGCTTCACACAGTTTTGAAAGTGTGAACAAAACCCTTTCTTGGATGTGCTGTTGACTAAGAATACAACATGTAAATAGTTTATACAGTTTTTGTCTCCTATAGAACCCCTACTGTGGCACAAACTGCAGCTCACTTATTTGGAAATTTCAGTAAACATTTTTTTTTGTTGTTGTTTAAACAGAAATGCCTGGTGTCAATTTTTAATGGCTCAAATCTCAAAGCAGTCCTTTTTGTAAATTTCGGTATGCATTTTGGACGTTAATGCAGAGGTTTGAAAAGCTCTGATATAGTGCTCATTTGCAAGAGGGACAGCAGGGGCTTTCATTCATGGGGAACAGTAGATGATAATACACATTTCCATTATGGCATTCAGCAGGCCTTTATTACTTTGGATGCAAAATGACATAATTAGATTAAGATAAAGGGCAGGTTGTCAAATGTAATTAGAGGGTATTTTTGGCCATAATGAATGAACATGTAAACAACTGCAGCCCTTTTTTTGCACACTTCATTTCAGGGTGTTTGGCATGCAAACAGAATGAGTTTCAATAAATTAGTCAGTCTTTGCATGTATTTAAAATTCTTAATGCACACTAACTTCTCCTCATATCTTCTTTTTTTAAATCCGAGCCGAAGCGCAAGGGACAGCGAGGCAATGCTAAGAACTGAAAGAGGAATTGATTTGTTTCTCCTCTTCAAAGACAGAGGGATTTCATGGTTTTTTAAAGCTTATATGCGCACTCACCTTTCTCACTGGTGCTGAGTGAGGATAAAACTGTTCCACCAATTTTCACCCCAGAAAACGACTGGACCAGAAAACATTAGCTCTTCAATTTTTAAACTGTGTTTTTTTTTCTTGGTAAGGTTTGTGGGGGCATTTTTTTTGTTTCTATAAAAAAATCAAAACAACTATAAAGTTTATTTTTTTCTTTAAAATTAAAAAGGTTGTATTAGACACTGAATTCAAGTAATAACATGCAAGATGATTGCTATACTTTGTGTGCTTACAGTGCATCACAGCAGTGCCAAGAACTCCCTTTCGTATGGTATTACTTACTTCCAATGTCAGTTGAGGAGCTGCCACTGGAGCAGTTTAGGGTTGAAGCCATTGGTAAAGGAGGGAAAGTATAAAACAGCTATAACTGAGGGGATATCAGTTTGACTGGACCACACCAGTCTGGCGTCCCAGCAGGCTCATTATGAAGCTGCGTTAACCCCCTACTGTGAGAGGCTGGTACAACCCAGTTTAAATGCTGTCCAAAGCTCCCGAACTCGTCTGGGACATCTCGCTTGTTATAAATAAACAGAGTGTTTGTTTAATGCAGTACACTGACAGTTTTGTCCAACAAGTCCTCCAACCGAAACAACAGAATAGTTTGTTTTCCAATGACTCCCAAAACGACATATATAGGCGTACTGGACTTTGGCCTCTTGGTAACAATAGTAAACACATGGTTAACGTTGTGAAGCGGTCACAATTTGGTTAGGTTTAGGCACCAAAACTACTTGGTTAGGTTTAGGAAAAGATCATGGTTTGGGTTAAAATAACTAAGTTAATTTACGTACGTTTCACACAGGACTTGAACAGCAGTCTCCTGGGTGAAAGTCCTGTGTTGTTTGACCCATCCATCCACCCCGATCACCTCCCTACTTGGACTTTGGCACTCTTTATAGGTCGCCACCTGACAATAACTGTAAATATGGGTCGTAATAAGCTGCTTGCACCTATACAGTTGTATTTTTGGGGAGGACAGTGTCGTTTGTCATAGATCTTGGAGTGTGAGCAGTCCCTCTGGTCAAGACAGAAATGTACAGTAAGCTAATTTGAGATTTCCCCTGAGGGAACTTTGTCTAGCATGTGTCTACAGTTAATGAGACAGATCATTTTTAAATTTTTTTTTCATGGCTTTTTCAATAAGCGTATGGTATGATAGATCATTTCATTCATAGATTAATTCCATGTGACTTTAAAACATACCTCAGACTTATTGATTTTTATCAAAATCATCCCATCAGTATCAATTTTTCAAGACGCGTCCCCACCCTATCATGACAGATTCATAAAAAGATTTGAAGTCATGCCTTTCTCATGCAGTTTTAATGCTGTCTTCACTGCTGCTTTGACATGTTCTTGTTTAGTCTTTGCTAACTGGCTAGCTGTCAACATGCACTCCCGAGCAAAGTATTACAAAATATATAGCCAGGGCTGTCAGGTCATGGGTAAACTGAAAATGAAACACAGACGTGACAGAGTAATGATTTAAAGAAGGAAATAGCATTTCTCGCAAATTCAAACCACAACCTTTTAAACCACAAGCTCGCTCCTTAAACCTTTAAGCGATCCCTGTCTCTCAGCAGGCATGGCTTTTACATGAATGTATGTCACGGAGACATTTTGAAACTAAAACATTGCACAGTGGGGAGAAGTACAGTAATGCTGTGTGTGGTGGCCACAGTAAGAGCCCTGCAGTCTCATGTTGTAAACATCCAGCTGAGGCGGCAGTTCTGAGAGGTCTGGAATCGAAAGATGATTCTGTTGTTGAACACGCTGACCCACAAACCCCAAACAGAAAGGGAATATTCACCGAGAGCTCAGCCTCCAACAGGATGCACACACACACACACCATATATTGTACATAAACGGACACTAGGACATATTGAAAACAACAGAAACACAAGCTAAAAATCAATTCAAACTTAGAGAAAGATTGCGAGAAGAGCAGAAACGACAGAATGAGACAGATCTTTTTCCCCTCTTCGCCTTGATGATGCCACTGCTCAGTTATAAAGTATGAACACCTCTAACTGCAGGCACACAGGCAAGGCTGCACACTGCACTATTTTAGACAACTGTGTCTATGTGTATGTGTATGCAATAGACAGATATGTGAATGCATGCCTGCTTGTGTGTGTGTGTTTGTCTGACTGCATAGTATATGTGTTATTTTGTTGTGTTTTAGCAAGGATGTATTTCTGTGTAAACATAATTATAGTTGATTGTGTGTGTGTGTGTGTGTGTGTGTAAGGCTGATTCAGTCATGACTAAGGATATTTAAGCCTCAGTGTGGTGGTTACCATATTACGGCTGATTGGACATGAGAGGAAGAAACACACACTTACTTACTTACAAAAATATGCTACATTGACTGTACAACAGGACCTGAGTGTTATTTACATTCTGATGCTGTAAATGGTTTGATTTTTCATCTAAATAGTCTCTAGAAATGTACTGAAACAGGCATGTATTTAATTTAGGAACAGCTTCAGTGCAGATGTTGATCTTTGCGACCTATCGAACAGGAAAAATGATTGGAATTCAATTGATGGATTGGTTACATATTCAATATTGTCACCAAGCTGTGGATTTATATTTCTATCTGTCAGTTAACTTGTAGTTGAAAAGCCTGTTTGCTTCATGTCCTGAACAGCATCTTTCCTCATCGTGGCCTGAGAGTGGAGTTATTCAACTTGCAGAGCGGAAATTCAAAGACATGTCACTAACGTACTCTGTTCACTTTCTTTTTTTTGTTCTGGGTAGACATGACTTTTTAATAAATTGGCGTAACACTAGGAAAAAGATCAATGTGCAAGGCAATATCATGCTGAGTGGCTTGTAAAAAATTACATTTGTGCAACTTGAGATTCACCGAAAAACGCTCATTTCATCTTACAACTGAAAAAACGCTTGATGGCATAACTATAATACAAAAGTGCGTTATTGATTGCAAAAGGTATTTGAAGAGATATGAAAGCAAAGAGGCTTCCCTTTGGAAAATACTAGAAACTAGAATTATCTTTTTTGATAAACTTTTATTCAGCGTTGAATAAGAAATTTGGATTAAACGTTCCAATTTCAGTTATATGAACATATTCTACAAAGAAACAGACAAGAATCTTGTATCAATTTGTTGCTTCTCAGTAGTGTAGATATACTGTAGTTCTCAACAGCATCTTTGCATTTCATTGCCATCATGCTCGTCCACCTTTCTCACCACTCACTCGCCTACATGTGCTCTATATAAAGCCCACAGGACATGGGGTGAGAAAACTGTCTGTTCTCCAGATACCATAACAGGTGTCATCTTCACATTTTGTGTCATTGATAAAAACCTGATAGTTCAATGTTTTCTCATGTAAAAGGTGGCCAACCCCTGGAGGATACTAACGACACAGTCCCAGTTTATAGAGTGACCTCAAATAATCTTCTGCCCCATTTTTGAGCTGTTCTAAAAGATGGAAAGTAAGCTTTTATGAATTTGTCCTATCTCATCGTAGTTTAAACAATCTGATCCAGATCTGATCTCCTTTGATTTTACACTGCAGATGGAAACACACACCTTACAACTTTCACGTTACACTTTCAGCCTATGTTCAGGATAATATACTGGTTCAAGCTTTCGGCCTTTGATGTGGAATCCAGCCAATTCATTTTAAACTGAAAACACACTCGTATATCTCTGTCTTCATTCTCATGTTTTGGTTATGTGTGGCGAAGCTGCCTGAGTGATTACACAGGGATTATGGACTGGGCTTTTAAGGGCACGGCTGTTTGTTTTAGCTTGAGCCTGAAGGATACCAGGGGCTTTAAGGGGATAAAAGAAGTGGGCCACATGTTTGATTTTATTCCTTTAACATATGTCTTAAGTTTCCCTACGTTATTTCTTTCCTTCTATGTCATATATCACATTTTAGCATACTTACTATTTCTGTGTATTAACCCTCTCTCCTCTCTTTTCTCTTTCTCTCTCTGCCTCCTTGTCCCCCTCCCCTGCTGTGTTCACTTAATGGAGGGCTGCAGTGACCTATCAGTGGCCTGGGATTATCACACAGTCTGCAATAATTGAATTTGGGCTGTCGGCACGGTAACTGAGCTGGGGGCAATTGAAGGAGCTGGGACTGTCTTAGAGGGACAGAAAATGGGAGAGTGATGGAGTTTAATTTGGAGATAGACTGAGAGACACAGGAAGATAGAGAAATAGGGAATGCTACAAGAAATTAAGACATAAAGCCAGGAAGCAGTGACAGAGAGAAGGAGAGGAGATAAGTCATCCATCCATATTCTATACCTGTTTATTCCTATTCACGTTCATAGCGAGGCTGGATCCTATCCTGAAAAAAGAAATGGTCTGAGCAAATACAACCTACAAGGATGGAGGGATGGAAATGAAGCTTTCTTCTTTAGAGACAGCGAGAGGGAAAGCAAATCAGAGTGACACACAGAGAAGGAGAGACTGAGAGAATTAGTGAGGCAAAGGGGCAAAGATAGAGAATTAAAGAGAGAGATCTGGAGATGGCGAGACATGGAGAGAGAGAGAGAACAGAGAGCAGCCTTGTGTATGAGTTAGCAGTGAGGAGCAGAGCTGCATAGCAATCACTTGTTTGCTATGCTTTAATCAGCCAGATAATGCTAAACATTAGCTCGCCTCCTACACTCTAGACTCATTTAATCAGAGCCCTAACTCTGTGCATTAGCCTCCTCTTTATATATCAGCGTCTGAAAGCAGGGCAAGGGCGATGGAAAGCAGGCTTTCAATGGACACAGTGGAGAAAGAATGCAAGGGACGGAGCCAGAGACGGAAAGACAGAAAAGAGACTTTTGACTTTTTCCCTCCTTTATTAAAACATGTGCACCAATAGAAAAAGAGGGTGTTAGAAGTTAAGACAAAGGACAGGCGACTTTATTTGGTCGCACTGGAGATGCAGTAACCACGGGGGGGGGGGGGGACTTTGAAGCCAAGTGAACAAAAAACTAAATAAAAAGAGAGAGGGTGTCGCAGTACTGGCCAGACCCAATACACACCAATGCTAATGAAATGCTGGTTAAGTCATGAATTAAATACATTTTATTTATAATGCAAATTAAAACAGTTGAAAGGTGCAGCACGAAAGGACAGAGAGTGGAAGAAAAAACATTGCAGAAATGAAGGCAGATATATACACATGGACAGAAAAATATTCTTGTTAGCTGTTTTTCTGTCCGGTGTGGATTTTATTTTGCCTTAACTAGTCACTAGTAACTGATGAGTATGGCTGCTTTGACATCATTTTAAGCCAGTGTACAGTTAGCACTGACAGGATCCACTTCCATTGTTTACTTCACCAGTATGCCCAACATCTTTCTCTCTAAAAGCAGCTTCGTAAATTTCACTGGTCCCAACTAACTCTCAAAAAAAACTCACTGATGAGGATTGGCTGCCTGTCCGCCAAAATGCAACCCTTTTTATAATTTCAGTCAGGTTACTCTCGTCAAGGTATTAGTCATTTATTGCAACAATATGCATTTTAATTTGGAGGTGTGGCTCTGCCCACATAGCAACAAAGATGCAGAGCTCAGTGTTGTATGTAAAGACTGCCTATTGTGACGAATAGGTTGTGGACCTACATGATTGGAGGATGTATGGAACATGTGACTATAAAATGACTTCTGTTGCTGCCTGAACTATGATGGTCCATGTTGTCAGAACCATTCTAAGGTCCTGTCAGGGCTAATCAAACTTATGTACATAACCAAAACCTGTCAACAGAGTAGAAAGCTTCAGTAGAAAGTATGTACTCAAAACCCAGTTCAAGTCTGGCCAGGTACTCTGGTTTTCAGAAGGTTGGTTCAGCACAAAAACCTACACAGTACTTTGGATCTACACTATTACCCCTTTTCCACAAACATGGAACGGGTTCTGTTCGGTTCACGCACCTAATTTTGAACCGTTCGGAGCATTTCGACCAAAAATAAATTGGTTCGGAACATGAAAAGCTGATTCCCAGCTGGAACCAAAAAAAATAGCAGGTTTGCCTTGACCAGAAGTGTGAACTCTGACGACATCAGTGGGCGTGTCATATTCTACAGGTTGGAAAGAGGATCGAGAAGGCAATAATGGTCTATGGTCTACTATGGTAATAGTCTGCGTCTTCTTATCATCAATAGTTGGTCCATTCTTGTTTTTTAATCTGTAATAACAGAACAAAAGCTTGCAGGTAATCAATGCAATCTGGCATCTTCCTACTACTGTTCACTTCTGTTGTGCATTGTGCAACGCCCTCCGTTGATGACGCATCCTTGATTACAGAAACGTGGGCTGGTTCAAGAACCAGAGCTGATTTGGTGGAAAGAGGGCATTAGTGTGCTTGTCTCTGGCTCTTCCCCGTTGTTTTGCTCCACCCTTTACATTTCGATCTCTTTTCTATCTGTTTCTCTTTCCTCTCCTCTTCTTATCTCTGATAGCGCGTCATGGCTGGTTCGACAGTGATGGGAACTAGGCCAAGGCTTTCTGATTCAAACAGCGGGAAGCAGCCCTACACATGTATTGTAATGCACACACACACACACACACACACACACACACGGACAGATCAAAGTATTTTACAATGGCAACACTTTCAACATTTACCACATATAGCACCAGCGTCGGCTTTCTTACAACATGAAGCTGACATCTAAGAGGCAGAGAAGAGGCATGCACGTAATAAACACCCTCCCAACACACTCGCAGAAACACACACAGCAAGCAAAGCACACCACATCATACAAAATGCCAATCTCACACACTCACCAGACATGGGAGATTAGGCTTCTGACAAAATATTGACCATTGGATTTCAGAGTATAAGTATCATTCTGTGCATGGCAACTTTCTCTCTCTTTTCCTTAATCTCTCTTTCTCTCCTTGTCTTATTCTATCCGTCTCTCTCTCTAACTGTCTTTGGCTTTTTCTCCCCCTCTCACATACACAGACACAGCATGCCCTTTACCACTTTCCACCTCAATTCATTCCAATTAGAAGATATTGACAGGGGCTTGCTGCTACACACAGCAGCTAAGGAATGGGTCAGGGGCATTTTTTTAGAAGTCCCTGCAAAAGATCCTTAACCATGATGACTTTTATTTCCTTACTAAAACCACACTTTCCTTCAAGACATCCAAAATGTTTTCATGCTGTTGTGCTTGAGAGATTGGCAGCTGTGGCCTATTTGCATTTGGTAGTCACAGTCAATGGGGAACCAAAGTATTTCACTCTTTAAACCACATGCAAGCTGTTCAGTTAACACTCTTCAGTTTCTCTTCAATTGTTCCATTACTTTAACAAAGGTTAACTTATTTAAAGGAGAGCGGCTTTCTGCAGGAGACCGGCATTTTTCTAATGCAAGGCAATGGGGATCCAAAAACATTTTACTTAACTAGATGTAAATGTTTTCCAAATTGATTGGGTCACAGTTACCAACTCCTAATTCCTGCTGATACTTCTCATGTCTTTGGAAACAAACTTTTGCCAGTGGCTTGAAGACAACATGAATACCAGTCATTTGTATATTCACTTAACATTTTACTCACTTTAACATATGTAACATAACATTTAAAATTCAGCATTTGTTTTTTTTTTTGTGTGTGTGTGTGTGCCTTTTTTTGTGCATAACAACGCCTTCATGAAAATGCCCAAAAATGCTAAAATATTGCAAAAATGTTTTTATGGTTGAGGTGGAAAAGTTGGTATATCAAAAAAAGAGAAGATGTGATAAAAGCTGACAAAAAGGTTTTTTTAATAGACCTTCATGTGGTGCTACCTGCTTCTTTTTCTTCTAGTGCAGACAAAACATTCATGTCATGCTGCCACTAATCGTTACTACACCAGAAAAGCTCACCCCTCCTCTTTATCACCATAGCAGGGGATAAAAACACCACAGGGTACATGTGGTTCACGAAGAGTCAAATTAATTAATCAAAAAACACAAAACAAATGCCACAATAAAATTCCATGATGCATCAGTGTAACTGGTGCTCCATTAATTACGGAGATGTTGATGGAAGCACTGATTCACATTTTATTTTGCTGAAATTTCAGAAATGTACTCAAAATATTTACAATATTTTAATGAAAACATAACTTCTGATTTTGCACAATGCCACCACTCTCCAGTGGTGTTAAAACAGCTTTTAGGGCATCAGTGCAGCACACTGTTCAAGCCAAAACAATGCTATAGCTTACTAAGAGTGTGCTCTACTCCAGCTGATGGTAAGCAAATTTGCTTTTGAGGTATTCAGCTGACACTGTAAATCACTCCGGATAAGTGCAAGTCAGTATTTATGAATCCCACCATCACAAATATCCTGGAGACAAAGAGGCTCATGCTAAGACCAAGACACTCTTTCCTTCAAGGAAGATATTTTGCCTTCATCAATAAATAACAAGCAGCTACATTCAAACTTTACAGCAATTGCCAACACCGGTGAGCCCGCTTTGAAATCCAGCAGACCTGCCTTTCAGCTGTCACACACCCACAGGTCTTGTATCAAGCTCTCACTCAATCAATTTAAGGGTGAAAGGTGTGTTTTGGTTTCCAGTGGGGGGGCACACCATTTTGTTTATGTTGAGATTCCAGATTCCTTTTAAAAACAGCACAGGTAATTAAAGATTTAATCCATTTTCCATCTGTAAACACACACATGGGCACCCATGCAAACATTTGTTGGGGATTTAATCATAATTGTCACACTCAAATTCATGCTGTTATTGTTGCAAAGATAATTAGAACAAAAGCCCAATATATTTTTTTCTGCAGTTTACTGGGAAAAAAAACGAGAAAATCAAAGGTTTTACTGAATGTTTATCTCTGCAGTATTCCTTTAAATCAGGTTTTGGTCAGGTTTTCCGCTAGGCTGGTTAACGTGTGAAAGCCTCCTGCGTTTCCCTTGTGTGTGTGTGTGTTGTGTGTGTTGTGTGCTGCCAGCTAATGTGAGAAAACCACTTCTGTTTTCTTTAGTTGTAACCCCCCGCTGAGCACAGGCCGAATAGGATACACACACATACAAACGCACTCCTGTGTTTTTCCTGCATCTCCTCTCTCAGCAGGACTCCTCTCTTCGTCCATCTCCTGTCATTATCTTATCCCTCACTGATGACTGAGTGGAGCATGCCTGCATGTGTGTGTGTGTGTGTGTGTGTGTGTGTGTGTGTGTGTGTGTGTGTGTGCGTGTGTGTGTGTGCGTGCGCGAGAGAGTGATAAAGAAAATGAATGAGTAAACACAGACACTGTGATTCCTCTCCCTATTAATGTCCATCAGAGCTGCTACACTTTTTCTTCTTTACAACGTCGTCTTCTGTCTTTGCGTGGCTTTCTTTACGTAGTCAGTTCATCAACACTTAGTTTATCGTACATTTATGCCTTTTCTTCTCTACAAGCCTGTTTATTTTCCAGGAAATAGGTAAAGTTGCAATTCTCTGCCCTCTGCACTGCCCAGTACAGCCACAGCCTTCTCCTGCTGGTCACAAAGCAACAGCACTGGAGCGTTGTCTTGCTCAAAGGTGCTTAAATGGTAATTGTTCACTTTTCCCCACACACATTTTCACAGCCTGGCTAGGAATTCTAATATTTATGGCCAAGCAGACTACACTTTTGCTATTACTAAAAGTGAAAAAATAAGGAAAGTCGTGCAACAAAGAAGATGAATTGCATTCAACCCCAAACTTCTGTCTTACTTCACTTCTGTAATTTCAGTGTAAACATGGAAAATGGTGCTAAATTGGTTTGAAATCATTTAATAATAATGTAGTCTTTTAGTTTTAAAATATATATTTAAAGCTGCAAATAGTAACAGTTTGGTAAGAAGTGTTGCAGACTTTTTTTAAATAGCATTCTCCATAACATTAAATATTCACGACTAAATGAGCAACATCAAAGTTCAAAATAATTTAAAGTATTTCTTAATAAGATGTTAACACTCAAAAACTTTGATTTGATCAGATTTGATTGAGAGCAACCAAACAGCCTGTCATCAGATTCTAATACAAATGTTACTAAATCCTGATTGGAGCAGCTCCAACTAAGCCCCACCCACTGCATAAATACAGATATCTCTTATGTGAAACAACCAAAACTGGTCTAACTTTGGTAGAAACTAGTGTAATCACTTATAGTAAGAAGTTTAGCCTCTCAGTGTCATACCGAGCCATTATCACATGCGTTTCGGTTGCAGTCCTGCAGCAGGGGAAAACATCTGCCTGTTACAGATTCCTCCCTCAACAAATCTACGTTTTGTGCAACACAAGTGTGATCTTGCAGGCAATGAGAGAGAAAGGGCCATTTATAAAAGTCTGTTCATTTTATTTTCATTGCTGTTCCCGCATCTTAAACTCAGATTATAATTGCTCACAGCACGGCTCAGCGTGGGTATCCCAACCACTTACAGGATGTGTGAAGCAGAAGTGAAAGGAAGCGGGATCGGATGTTCTCAATGTAGTAGTACATAACCAGCAGGGAATAATTACACAGTGAAAAAAAAGGGGGAAAAAAGCTGGCAATGTTGCAGATCTGATCTTCTGAGGAAACCGCAAATCAAACAAATCAAATTCTCTGTTTAAATGTAGCTTTACAACGCGACATTGATTTTTATTGAGAAGACATTCTGTGTGTCTACGGCTCTGAAGAGGCAACACGGTGACCACTGGAAACTTTTGTGGCAAACTCTGCAGATGCACACACACACACACACACACACACACACACAAATCCTCTGGATCCAACCCCGTGCTTTTGTTTATTCTTTCATTAGAGAATTGCGCCTTTATCAAGAAGGACTTCTGTGTGGGATGCCATGGCAACAAATAATTAATGAGGTGATGAATCAGACGGACGCTGAGGTTCACATCTAGAGCAACTAACAGCAAGACACCACCAAATTGTACTCACTCACACATGCATACAGACACACACACTTATTAAGAACAACAAACAGCAAGACATCTCAGGGTCAAAATCAACATTTACACTCTGAAGGGAGAGAAGAAGGGAGGAGAGAGACGGTGTGAAGGAGAGAAAAAGACTGAGGCAGAAATATAAGAAAAACAGCTTAAATAAATCTATATTCTTGTGTGTGTGATATGCGTCTGTGTGTGCAATTATTAATGTGCTTGTGTGCGATGTGTGTTGTAATTTTAATAGATGTATAATTCAGTGGAGGAAGGTTATCCCTGTGACTCAAACAATCACAGTTGCATCCAGGGGAAAGATTGGAAGATTAAAATTTGATATGTGAATATAACAGCATGTCTGCCTTTGAGGAAAGAGAGAATACAAGATGGCAAAGAGACAAAGAAAAGGTGGGAAAAATAGATGTATAATTCAGTGGAGGAAGGTTATCCCTGTGACTCAAACAATCACAGTTGCATCCAGGGGAAAGATTGGAAGATTAAAATTTGATATGTGAATATAACAGCATGTCTGCCTTTGAGGAAAGAGAGAATACAAGATGGCAAAGAGACAAAGAAAAGGTGGGAAAAGTCTCATTTTAAAGATTGGTGAAATTTGTTTCCTTCGTGAATCAAAACTCATATTATTATTTTGGTGTTAAAGGGAAACAAATTTACACAATTTGGGGTCTAAATGACTAATACTTACCAAAAATGTTGGAATTGGTCCAGTAGGTCGCCTCTGCCGGCATCCACGAACAGGCTGCAATGGCTGCAACGTAATCCTTTGGGGCAACTGCGTCCACTAAAAGTCCTTGTTTTTGCCACTGACAGGCTCAGATTGTTATTCGAAGTGTCTGACAGCATTATGGAAAGGATCCCTGCAGAGACAGACCATTTTGTGAAAGAGTAAGATCCTTTCATCTTCCTGTAACAACCTCTCGTGAGATTTCAGAGTGAGACTTTTCCTTGAGTGAGACTTCTGTTTCTGGTTAAACAAAAAGCATCTTACTCTACTCCAAAATGGTCTACCTCTAGGCGAGGCGATCTACTGGACCAATTCCAAAACGTTTGGTAAGTATTAGTCATTTAGACCCCAATACTTGTAAAAATAGGGACCAGGTTTAAAAATACTGGAGTTTCCCTTTAAAGAATAAGAAATGATTGGTGATGCTCAGATCGTTAACAGCTACAGTTATTTCACTAACATTATTTTCCAGACGGTGGAAATTACGAAACAGGTGATTTTTCTCAAACAATCTTAAATGAGAAAGACATAAGGTATTTGCGTGTAAGGACGCATTTGAGTTCTGTCAGTTTACATACAATTTACATACAATTTGTGCTTGTGGTGTGAAAAAAACCCTGAAGATATGCTGATTTATGCATGTACCCAGCACATTGAGGGTTATGTTAAGGACAAGATGCTTCTGTTTGCACAAAGTCAACTGTTCCTAGTTCCAGTAAGACATCTCCCAATGGACTGCAGTTAATTGCCACTTTAGATGACTCAAATGAGAGTGCAAATTAGATGAAACTGTTTAACTGACCTCAACTTCAATGAATCTTTGAGGGTCAGTACATCCAAACTGACAGCATTACGTTAACAGCTGTAAAGAATCTATGAGATCCCTTGTGGGTTACCAGGTCTTCAGGTGATCAGTAATCTATTATGGATTTGCTTTTAACAGCGTTTCAGCCATGTGCATATTGTTTCAGCTCACTTCACTGGATGCGTGCATTCCCTTTGGGTGACAATTAGCTCACAACAAGCACTCGTATTCCGGGCTCAAGGGACAATTAGCGAGCGGTGAGTTAGCGATTTGTCATATTTGTAACACAATAGCACAACACAACCACCCACAGTGGAATTGGTTGAGTTATGAAGCTGCCATGTAGATCCTCATGAGCAGGCACACACACTCTCTCTCTCTCCCCCCCTCTCTTTCTCTGACACACACATACACACAAATAAGTATATAAATAAAAAGTTGAGTACATGAGCCTGCTACAGGCCACTGATCAGATGACAGGCCAATGTAAAATCATTAGAGCACTCCTCTGTGCAAAAGTCCAGAGGCCGGTTGCACAAAACACCTTACGCTAAGATTTTCTTAACGTAAGGTGTCCCAGTTAAGGTTTCTTTAAAGATCCCCTCCAGACATGTTTTAACATGCATATAAATTGCTCTACTTTGAATAATGATTTGTATCTGATATGTTCTTTTCACAAAAAAGTTCAATTAACTTGTTAAACACTTTGAAATGACATCTACTCCTTCTCCATCATTAAAAATCCAGAATTTATAAATATAGGTTGAACTGCTGGACAACAGATGTCTCCTACTTCACTGTAAAGTCCACTCTCAGTGTATGTGCACTGGAGGCTTCAAGTTTCCACGTCACACTTTTGCAAGTTGAATATTGAACCAGCATTGGCTTCCAAACTATTTGTGATGTCACACATCATGCTCGTAGGCCCCGCCCCTGAAAATCAGATTTTCACTGAGCTCATAGAAACTTTCCACTTTCAGCAGATGAACATGAAAACATCCTTCTAGTGTCAAACTCTGCACACACATCAGTCTGTACAGTGAAGCTCAAACACTCAACTGTAGGAACAAGAAGAAAAACATATTTTTGAGTGGAGGGGAACTTTAAAATAAAACACTCTTAAGTAAGTCCCTCAGCTAAGGAGAAATTAAGCCTTAAGTGTCATACTTAAGGAGACCCTCAAGAATGCTTTGTTAAATATGAATACAGAAAAAAACATGTGGATTGTAGGAATGAATCCTCTATTTATATGATTTCTTTCCCATTAAAATTCACCTTTGTGTCTGTATTTTCTGTAAGACACAGGATATTCCAGCACAGTGTAGAAATGATTAGCATTCATCCCTCACACTGCAGCCAGTGACTGTGAGAAAATGTCAGACAGCCACTGCTAAAGTTAAAATGCCAGAATTGCACGGGTGTCAATTGGAAAATCGAATCAAAAAGTTGATATTGCTTTCAAGTCTCATGAGGTGTGAGAGAGGTGGTGAAAACACGATGTGTATGTCTCCCATTTACCTGAAGTCAGCGTTTGTCTGATAAGCTTTGTGCTTTTTTTCAGTAAGCGGTTTTACACGTGTTACTCAAACCACGGCTGTCTGGTTCACAAGCACAGCAACAGTGATAGACGGGTGAAGAAAATGCCTCAGTAAAGTTGCACAATTTACTTTGGCAAAGAAAATACACCATCAGCAGGATTCAGTTAACCCTTTAAAAATATTTTCTTTATTACAAATTTACAATGAAACAAATTCTGTCACATATTGGTAAACGTGCTGTGGCTGCCTATAGGAAGCTGGTTTTCACTGACTTCTAATCACCGGAGAGCTGTTTCTTTGCAGACCACGGAAACACCTCAGCAAGACTTCCAGTCATAGCAAAGTAAAAAGACGGCAGAGACAAAACAATTTCACAGCAGCTTACATATTTGAAATGAATGCAAATGTGAAGTTTTACAGATTCTGCTGGTGAAAATGTACCTCCACTTCCTGCATGTTAACTCCATTCCTTGCTTAAAATGCAGTTGGGTGTGTTGGTATCTTGTCTTTTAAGATTAGGACTGGTGGCAAATAGGAGTGCCTTGATGCCTTGATTTTAAGGGAGCTGACCAAATATGCTAATTATATGACCACAACTACAAACAATTAGCTGCCAAGGGTACAACAACATTAAAAAAACGTTTCCCAATGCAACAGCCTTGATATTGGGATTTGATTCATACTGAAAATCCACATTTTAGTGTGGATTGGATTGGAGCAAAGCATAAACATAATATATAATACCGTTTATGATGAGATATTTGTAAGTTATTTTGGTAAGGGTAAAGGTTTAGTTTTGGTTTCACTTATTTCTTTGAGAAGGCAGATACAGAGAGGTGCAGGCCGGCGTAGCTTTTCAATACAAGTATATATTGGAGAAGAGTTGTGTGACATGTTACATTTTAATGGACTTAACTTGAACCTCCCATGACTTATCATGTAGTATGAATTACACATGAGAACAGACTTTTGTGCCTGATTTACTGTTCATTTACTTGAGCTGACTGTGATGCTGTCTTCCTTGTGAAGGAAAAAAGACTAAAGCAGAGAAACACCTCATCATTTTATAAATGTTGTTGGATAGTTTCCTAACCTAAAAGCCCTGTGAGTCCACTTTGAAGCTGTACTCTTTTGCACTGTGCTGAACTGTGTTGTACTGGGTTAAAATTATTATCAGCTAGGGGAACCAGTTGCCAACAACTGATCGAAGTTAAACGACAGATTTTCTGACATTTCCTTATCTGATGCTCCTATCAGCAGGACTGTTGGAAAATAAATCAGTTTCATGATGTGACAACACTATGGTTAAAGGTTTTAGGCTCAAATAGACTTGGTTAGAGTTAGGAAAAGATCATGGTTTTGGTCAAAATAAGTACTTTGTTAAGGTTAGGGGCCCGCCGTTGTCATGGTTACAATAACAAACACATGGTTAAGATTATGGACTTGTTGACTGTCTTGGAAAAGGGAAGCAAACAGCTTGTCAGTCAGATGTTTTGGTGACCCACGTGTCGTTTTGGGCTACTTGCTGGAACAATTGATGTAAATGAACGCCTGATCTGTAATTTTAACAGTTTTGAAGAAAATAAAATAGAACTCACTTGTCACAAATGTTGTGGATAGTTTGTTTTTGCTCATTTACAGCATCACATTGTGTTCCTGCAGACACCAGCTGGAACATAGTACACAAATGAGAGGCATTTTAGAGCCTGGCCTTTGAAGGAATCTCGATATTTGACTTCTTTTTTATGAAACAAACATTCCTGCTGCTCAGTCACTAACAGTGGTACTTTGGAAGAAATACATGTCCTAAAAAAGAAGGATAGTGTAAACAAACTGTTTTCTGTCTGTTTGTCTAAATGTCCTCTTTTACAGTCTTCCATTGCCTAACCATTGAGTAACTTCTCCTTCTCTCTCTCGCCTCTGCCTCCCCTGCCTCCCCTCGGTCCAACCATTTAGTAGCCCTTGATTCTCTCTCACTCTCTCTTTCTATGTTTGGCTTTATCTCCATCTTTCTCCGTCTAGTGATGGATGGCTCAGGGTGAGGGCCAGTGACTTTAGCTGGACAGAAAACAACTGGCTTCTCTCTCTCTCTCTCACACACACTCACACACACACACACACACACACACACACACACACAGACAGATTTGCCCCTGGGTGGTCCTGTCTGTGTGCTTGTGGTCAAGCCAGTTATCTGAGTGATTGACAGCTGGCATCCAGCTGCCTTAGATATAAACACAGACTGAGACAGGGAGACACACACAGAGTGCAAATCAGCTTTCTTCTGTCCTCTGTTTTTTTGGTGCTGAATTTCTCAGCAATAGTGTTAAATCTGGTCGGGCAGGACTGTTTGCAAAGTTAGTTACTGGCAGTATCTCTGTATATGTGAATAACTTTAAAAAGTGTAAGTCAGGACATTATTGTGCTCCATTTTCAGGAAAATTTAGGGAAGTTGAACTGAAAACATATTTAATTTAATGAGATCAGATATGGAACTTTTCTGTGAACCCCAAAATCCTCAATATCAGAAGTGTGACCATGTGTTCCTGTCATTTTTAATCTCAGCCTTTTTCTGTAATGAATACCAAAACGATATGATTGACTTCTCAATAACAGAGTTAAATCCAGAGTCCTTCACCTGGTGTACCATATCTGGCCTTGTTTCTGACAGCTGTGTGTGTGTGTGTGTGTGTGTGTGTATGTGTGTATGTGTATATGTACAGTCATGTGATTGCAATCAGTGCGTACTGTACATTCAATCAATCCCTGTTATGTCCATGGTCATCATTATGCAGCTTATGTAACCAGGTCAGAGCAAGTTGAAGATCAAATAGTGAAATACACACACACACACACAGACACACACCTGCTGCAGATACACTCTAAGGAATCAATTTAGTCAGACTGCCACTTCTTATAACACATCACAGCTTTGAGCTGATTGAATCTACAGCAGAATTCTGATCAGCGATTCTTTAAAATTCTGTTCACACACAAACCCTTCATGCTTTTTTCCCCGCTCAGATGACTTATGGTATATTTGGAAAATACATTATATATCCGCAGAGTCCTGTACAAAGTTCACATTCTCAATTTTGTATACCAATATTGTGTTTGTATTGGCAAGTAAAACCAATATTGTCTTCCACATAGACATATAAAAATGTTTTATTATCTTGAGACCGAGCCAAACCAACAATATCTGTTTTATAAAATCTTAAAAAATACCCCCAGCCCTCTTCTAACTGCCATTTATTTCAGATGAAGTATCATGTACTGCAATGGTTGATGTTCCTAATGTCATCACATGCCCAGTATGCCTCTGTTAGTACCAGAAGCAACAGAAAACCCTTTTCCATTCTCAAATTTGGTTTTCAATACCTGAATTCTTTCTCTGAAACCCAAAAGTCATTACTGCTCTTCACAGCCAAACTGTGTTAACTTTACAAGATAAGATGCTTCAATAATGAGTAACAACTGTGATGACCTGCAGTATATATGGTCTCATAGGAAACTGTGTATATCAAGTGTATAAACAAAACAAAACAAAATCTAATTAAAAAAATAGAAGAAGAGCCTACTGTAGCAAAACGGGATACTCAACACAAGTCAGGATGGCCTAAATGACATTTTATGCGCGGCCTTTACACACCGGAGGCATTTTTTTCGTGTGATTAAATCACACATCAGTGTATTTTTTCAAACTGTTGTTTTGGTCATGAGTACTTTCACACAGAACACGAATATTACGTGGCGAAAAAGCGTTGATATTTCTGAGCTTTCGCATGGTGAATTAAGGCATCGACCAATCATGTGCGGAATGGACGTCACGTCACAACTCATAATGATAATGGTGGACTCGTTGATTGTTTGTGTTTCCCATCACCCTGTATTATATGACAAAGGACACAAAAATCATAAAGACAATGAACTCAAGGACAACGTGTGGAGCAGCATCGTTGGATGCAGGATAGTGAGGAGCTTGTGGTTTACTTTTGGATGGAGTAGAGTTGGTAGCGAGGCAACAGTGTCATAGGAGGTTTGGCTTGTCATATTAATCAGATACGGGAGGCACTCTGTGTAGCTTTTTACCAGCAGGGCACTGCACATAGACTACCCAAAGTAACATAAGTCACAAGACACATAGCAAACATAGGCTTTATGTGAGTGCTCCAGTGTCATTTGTTTTTCTGAAGAATGAGCTTGCACGAATCTATCTATCTATCTATCTATCGATCTATCTATCTATCGATCTATCTATCTATCTATCGCAAATTTGCATCGCTGATGGTATGAATAGTTTTGATGCAAAATATTCACAGGCGAGTATTTCGCATTTTTGTGTGGTTCATTCATCACGTCCCCGGTGTGTAAAAGCAATTAGCAGTCTGTGGCAGATGCAAACTCTGATCTTCAGCATGAAAGGTGAACGCGGTACATTCCCATCCACCACCCCGACCTCCACACCCTTGTTTTGCCTCGCTACATAAATGACACACTAGTTCCTGCAGAATCTGCAATATGAATGTAATTCCTAGGGACACTGGGCTGGAAGGCAACACTGCTCATGTCCAAAAATTACCTGCATGTCATTGCCCATAATTTGCCCTATTACAGTATTATAGCCTCTGTGTAAAGCCAGAGTCATTTGTTCAAGGTGAATTTTACCACTGAGAAATAGTTGTCCTACTAGGTTTCAGAAGGGATTTAGAGCCAAGGAGAAGTTTAGTCTATTCAGTGGTAGCGCTGGATTTACACACATCACTGCGCTGAGAGTAAGGGGGGTGGGGGAGAAAATAAGGGGTGAGGAGGAGGAGGAGAGAAGAGGAGGAGGAGGAGGAGAGTGGGGTGGAGGTTTTCAAATGTCAAGTCCGGGGAGATTAACAAGCTAGCGAGGGAGGACCGGGCTCGATTCGACTCTGCTCTCTAACTCTCCTCCCTCTGCCTCCTCGACTCGAACATGCTGTCTCTCCAACACGCTGTTTTAAGCACACACTGTCTCTCTTTCCCTCTTCTTTTCACTCTCTAACATCCTCCCTGTCTCTTGCACACGCTCACAAGCATGCCCACATTCTTCGCGCATCTTTCCTCTTTCTCTCTCTCTCTCTCTCTCTCTCTCTCTCTCTCTCTCTCTCTCTCACTACGCGTATTTTAATACCCATACAGATTTGGTGAATGTGAAGGAAAAGAAAAAAAGAGTGAATAAATTTTAGAAAGGGGTTAGTGGTGGGAACAGAAACATGGTCTCTCATTGTTATGCATGAAAAGTCTGGCTGAGCAGGAGGGAACGTGGAAAGACAGAGGGGTAGAGAGGAGGAAAGCATGGCAGAGACCAACAGAGCTATGTTTCTTATGCTTAATTTATAATCCATTAATAGGAATAATCAATTGGGCTGTAGGGAACATTTATTGTATTCAAGGATCGAAACCTGGTTTTCCATAACTTGTGCCAAAACGCTCTGCTCAAAATGTTTGTGAAGACGAGATAAGACAATTCAAGACAAAGCAGGAGGTAGCAGCACGAGTTGATCCCCTAAAGGGAGAGAAATTATGGGAAAAAGAGCAGGTGTGAAGGCTCTCTAGAAACAAAGCAGCACCCACAGGAAACTGTAATACGATGGGAGCAAGAAGTTGGACGGTCCATGATTTTATTTTTTTTGTTTTTGTCCCAAGCATTGCAGGAAAAGTAATACAGAAGCAGGATTAAATTATTTAATGTAGCAACAATGATAGGTTCTGATCACCCTAAACCTCAATAAAAATCATACAGTGTGTGTGGTGTTTAATGGTTCTAATCTTCTGATCCAGTCATTGCCTGTCATTGTCATTAAGATGATTTTGAACATCATCTTTTAAATTTTACAACTGGAATGAGGAAAGTCTGACAAAAATTTTTAAAAAACTGTCCGAAAACTGTTAGCAAATGAAGAATAATAGAGTGAAGTGTCATGGAAGTAATTATATTTTAGTTCACTGAGGGCAGAGGTACAGTTCTGCTGAATTTCAATCTTAAGCCTATCTTATTCTTATTTGAACTCCGGTCACTGTCTGTAGAATCGGGTACAGACTTATCCAGAGCTGCCTTTTCACACATGTAGCACACAACAGGAGATTGTCTGTTTCAGTCACGTTCTCACCTACTGGAAATACTCAGTTTGGTTTAGGCGAGGGGTGACGCCTGGGTAGAGCGTGCAGCGGGAGGAGGAGGATTTATCCATAATGACTGTTTTGCGTTGATGTCAATACCACGTGTATTTGGACGTATCTGCAATATCAACGAAAGAGTGAAAAGCAATATACAGGCAAGCAGAAAAGAGTACGAAGCTGCTACACTCCGTGCAACGCCATCAACGCGCCCACTCGCTCGCTGTGAATTCTATTCACACATGGGCTCATGGACTTTGTACTAAGGAGCTGGGAGGGTAAAGTCAGGTTAATGTCTGGTCCAACAGATTCGGCTTGAGAAAGTTCATTCACCTCCAGCTTTCTCTGCAGAGTTGACTGTCCTTGTTTTCCATGTCTCTCTCCACATTTTTTCACCTAAATTTGGCATTTTCCCTTTTTTTTCATTTTTGTGCAAATTGAAGCATGAACTAGTAAGAGATTTTATAGATATCCATTTTCTTGTGTTCTTACAGGACTGCAACAGCCTACCTAAAGTTCAGTGTTTTGCTATCTGTATCTACTCACTTGTTCATTATGTGCTTTCTGACTATAACAGTAAAACATCTCTTCATGTTGGTGTAAATTTTGTTGAAGTGGTGTTTTAAGCCTTACAGTCGGTTTCAGTAATCTAAGGATTTGTTTCCAGCTTTAGGCTACCGATGTTCTGTTACAATCCTAAAGATTTAGCATCAAATTGGCTTGATAGATAAGCGTGGAGCCAGAAGGGATTATTATAGACAAGGACAGCTATATGAGGCTAGCAAACGGGAAATACAAGCCAACCTCAGCCAAAAATGTCTTGAGTCTTGCCAGAGCTCATCAGCAAAGGCCTAAGACATTTGGCAGTCTGTGTACTTAAAGTTCTCTCTGCCACTGGAAGATGCAGTAGATGAGGCTTTTGAAAAATACACTGAGCTGAGCAGCCAACGATGATCAGCGAGGTGTCTCTTCCTTGTGCCTTAGCTCCTCCCAATGGGGATGCGAGAGAGAGATGCAAGAAAGAGATGGATGGAAGATGGAGGAATTGAATTAACCAAATATGTTTTGTGTAATACTGCAGGTACAGTAAGCACCTGGATACTGTCTGGTTATTATTAGACTAATAATGATAGTGACTGTACAGCTGTCTAAGACAAATACAGTATTTGGATAGACATTTTCCTGAATGAGCCAAGATGCTCTTGGAACAGAAAATAAGAACAGCAGAAAAAAGAAGCCTTTTAGCTACTGAAGAAGAAGCAGACAAAGGTGCAGGAGTGTTTTTATGATTCATTCATGATTCAGTTTAAACACGTGTAATGTTATTTTTTAATGAATAAACATTAATAATGTTAGAGCTGTGGCTGTTGCTGTTTCCACAGGTAGTTTGCCTGATGGACAGTATTGCAACCATGCAATGATTTTAATATTACAGTAACAAAGTGTCCACTGCAGCCCAGATGTTCCTTTTACTGTCCCATCAGATCAGCTGAACAATTACTGAACCAACTCCGATGAAAGAGGTGTTGCCATCTGGTAAAAACTTCCACATGGGACACACCGGTGGTTCCTTGCTCCCCACACTCCAGGCTCCTCGGAGCTCCTCTCTCCTCGCCACCTCAGAGAGACATTTAAGTGACTGGAACATCCTCGGTGATGGCGGACCTCAGTTGATTTCTGGGTCTAAGGCTGTAGGGCACAGAGGAGCGGGGACAAGGGGAAGCATAATTAGCTGAATGGAAAGCACCCCCTGTAGAAGTGGGTGCTTCTTGTCGTACGTGACATCCATTACTAGTTTTGCTTCAGACAGTGAGATTTTTGTGGTCTTTAAGCTTAGCTGCAGAAACAGCCAACGAGAAATACACAAAACACATGAACTTCAGCATTTAGTTTTATTTCATTCTAATAAAAGAGCATTAATTTAATGGTTTCAGCTCAGGCACTTATCCGACATTACAATGATTTTCTGCTGTATTTCTCCTCTGTGGAATTCCCCCTTTTTTCATCTAATGTATACAGCCATGATTTTCTAACCACAAACTGTGTCTTTGTTTACATGACAGCATCTGATTTAATAGTGTGAAGATTGATATTACTAAATTGGGAAGCTAAAAAGGGAGCGTGAGCTCATTGTTGAATTTCAAGACTGCTTTGAAGCAGTAACATTAGCAAGACAATAAGCCCAACACATGCTGCATCACATACCACTCATATAACCAGGACAATTAGTTAATAATTCATACCACGACACTGACTGCATGAAAGAAGGGAAGCGCCAGTGTCAGTGAGTGTGTGTTTGAAAGAGTGTGTGTGTGTGTGTGTGTGTGTGTGTGTGTGTGTGTGTGTGTGTGTGTGAGCGTGAAAGAGAGAGAGAGAGAGTGCACACCCTGGCCCTGAGGCCATGAGCTAGAAACCAGGAAGTCTAAAAAAGAGAGGGAAAATGAAGTGGCACAGAGACCCTCATCTCTATTGTTAGTTCCTCTCCTCTCTTCTTTCATTTCTTTTCCTGTCTTCCTCTCTTCTCTTTTTTTTCATCTCAGAATAAGTATTATTCAACTTTTCTTTTCACAGCGAAAACAAGACTAAATGAAAATTTACCTTTGAAAACAAGAACTAGCATGCTGACATTTATTAAAAGGTAAGCTAATGTACGTTAACGTTAACATCACTTTCAGTCGGCTATCTTTCGTGTTGCTATTGGAAGGAATGAGTAACTTTCAGAGTTCTAAATCTTCCTTTAGATGTTCTCTAAAGAAATATCATCACATTATCTGACGTTTCAGCTTCTCTCAAGCTAAACCCAGACAATGAACAGTAGTTTAGTGAACAACTGAGTTCTGCTCTGCAGTGGAGAGAACATGTAGCTGCGGTAATGCTAGGTGAGCAGGAACGAGGTTCTGTTCAATTACTGCAGTGCAGACTGACATTAACCGTGCCTTTTCCACTAACCTAGCGATAGATTTGAACGACACCTGTCACTCAAAACAACAAAAATGGCGACAGCTTTAGCCTACAAAATGCTAAGAAGACATAACATGACTTAAATTTCACTGACAAAAAACAAGACTAAAATGTCTTTAGTTTTTGTTGACTTAAACTACTAAAACGAACAAAAATCAAATGACTAAAACTAACAATTTCATCAAAAGACTAAAACTAAATCAAAATCAGGTGCCAACATTAACACTGCTCAGAGCGCAATTTTGTGTCCACATAAATTAATGTCCTATATTTAGCTGTGAGTATTTCCTCAGTCTGTTGACAGTTTTCACTTCACTCACAATAATTTCACAAACACACACACCAGTCGCACACACCCATACATCTGTTTTATCCCTTCGAATGACTAATCATTCTCCTTGTACAGTGTGTGTGTGTGTGCGCGCGCTTGAATTGTGGATTCAGCAGTCTTGCAACATCTGCAGCTGTCTTGCTCTGACTCTCGCTCTATCTCTGTCACACACACAAAGATATGCACTGACTCATTCGCCCCGGTATACATGCACACATGAATTAAGGCACATATAAATATAAACACATACACAAAGGTGGAGAGTTCACCAGAGATGTGACTGGTAGTTTTAAGATATAACACAGATGGGGACAAGTAAGACAGCGTGTGTGTGTGTGTGGAGTGTGTGGCTTTGAAGTGAACAGTCATTAACTGGAAAATCAAGCTGCTTTGAAGACCTCAAACACACAGACTTTAATGATATGTGCAATACAAAAAAGTTGGTTGAATGTAAATTGCCTCAAGATGGCTACACGCAAACACCCGTACACACACACCTCACCATCCTCTCATAAACAGGAATATTTTCCACTCTTCACCCACGCACAGGTTATTTGTCTTGTGCTTTTATCTCACACGCTTCTTCTTGAAGGCAGAAGAATCTACACCTAGCTTTTCAGGCACACACATACATGCTAGTCCGTTCCTTCTCTGTGGCCTGCTGTCATGTTGAATAGCTGGTGGCAACAGCAGGTATGTTTAGGCCAGGCCACTGTTTGCTACCGGGCTGTCTGTTCGCATTGGAAATACAGAAATATGACACAAAGAGACGTGGTGACTGTGGAGGAGAAAGAGGAGGACAGACTGAAACAGACAGCCCTCCCTTCTGTGTGTGTGTGTGTGCTTGTCTGTGTGTGTGTGGGGGGGCTTTTGTGTGGTGGTCTCTGCAGATCAATCAACTGGCTAACTCGCACTGTTATAATCACACGTACAGACGGCAGTATGCAGACTTTAATTTGAGCTTATGAAACTTGAGTGCTGTAAATGTGTCTGTTTTTTGAGTTTTCTTTAGTTTTTCTTTCATCATGCCCGCTTCACTGGAGTGTTTACAGGTGTAATCAGTGTAAATACATGTTCTGCAGCCTAAAATGGCATTTAACACATTTGTTTGATTGCCACATACTGTCAGCCCACCTACTCAAAGCTCAGACAATCAGTTTTCACCTGTTTACAAGGTAAACTCCAGTGAATCAAAGCATAAACAAGACCAGTGGAGAGCCACATTTCAGCAGTTACACAATTTTTGAGCACAATGTGATATTTTTTTTTTTCTTCAGTCCTTCCATATAGTTCTTCCTCGTCCTTAAAAAAACAACATGGATGATGATGATTGACAAAATGATTCATTTGGTGAGTTATTTATCCATCTCTAAACTAATTATCTTGTTCATGGTTGTGATTATATCCCAGCAGGCATTGGACAAGAGGTCGAGTACACCCTGAACACGTTGCCAGTCCTTCACAAGACAAGTTTGTTTGTTGTTTGTTTAATCTTTGGGAGTTTCTATCTTGAAAAGGCGACTGCTGTCTTCTAGTATCTACTATATATAGTGTCCAAGCTCTTTTTCTTTGGTCTAGTTAGCTCTTCTTAAGGCCTAATTGTTTGACACTCTACCATAATGTCTGCTGGTATGTCATACTTGACAATGCTCCTCTTCTTTTATGGTGGTTAAGCAGGTCTGAACATGGCAGCCTACCAAACCATTCAAACTATCTTGAAGAAAATAGCTAATCTGGAACCTACAATAGGTTTTCAGTCTTGTTTTCAGCCAAACAGCAGTGTGTATGACAGCTTTATTAAAACTCAGCCATGTTAGGCCTACTTAGGATGATTAGAGAGATAGAACAAGAAAATAAAGTCCTTGGCATCCTGACGGTGGATCGTTGGATGTCTGTGTGAGTTCAACTTTGTACCATTGCATTTTGACATGCATTTTAAATACAGTATCTGTTCCCCCACCAACTCCAGCTGATATCAGTGATTTGTTTGGCAGGGGGGAGATCCCCATTGATTTAAATCCAGCATCCAACTAAAAAAGTAAAGTTAGGCTATATTCTGCAAAGCAAGGGATATTCAGCTGGCCATCTAGTCTGGAGCTATGAGATATTTTACCGCTTTCTTGCAATGCTGTTCATCACTAATCATCCAATATTTCTGTCAGCGTGACAGCAGACACTTTACAGAAATCCTTAACAAGCCTGGATCTGACTGCTAATTTTATTCAAGGTAAAACTTGAGCTGACAGGTGGCATCCAATCAGCTCAGCAGAAGAGTGACACTGCCTAAAGGTATCAACAAACAGGATCTTTAAATTAAAATCAGACTGTGTTGTGGACTGAATTAAATTAACTTCCCACTCTCCTAGATGGCAGTTTTCAATGTTCTACCTGTTAAGTATAAATATCGCCCAATAATTATCCAACACTCAGCTGAGCATTTGCCATAATGTCTTTCCTCTGACATTTCTCTTATATGGATGAATACGCCGTTACCAGCCTGCTATGACTCAAACTTTTTTTTTGTGGTAATATATAATGTTGCATGATCTAGGCATTGAAACTTTGGCATTGAATTTAACCCTCCAGAGAGACTAGGTTGTGTTTCCACTGTTGCAGTATCCTGAATTGAGAAGCTGTGGATTACACACAGCATGCACGCTGCACATCTCACAGAGCACATCTGATATCTGAATGTCATTAACTGCTTACATCTGTGCCCAGGACACAACAACACCTGTTCACACTGTTCTCGTGAAGTTGCCTGCTTATCTAATTACCTGTCTTACTGCGAGGGCTTTGCTAACAGCCTGTAGAAACTTTTTAATGCTGTGCAGCGATTAGCTACGACTGACACCAAATATCAAGACTTCTTAATGGAAATGTCCCATAAAGCTTCACTGACAAGATGAAATATAAAACTGTAAAGCAGTGTGGCAGAGAGTAAATGAAATAGATTTTTTTAAAAAGGTCACAAGAACAGCTATTCATAGTGTTGTGATGTTTATTTTGCTGTCCTAGATAATCCATTCCAGCTGTGGTTTCCTGAGCAGGTTTTTTTGTTGTGGACAATGTTGCTCTCAGCAGGAGTGGAAGCTGGTGAATCAATACAGAACACACAGCAGATGAAACTTTGCCTCTTAGTATACCAAGGAAACCCTTAATAATTTACCATATTATCCATCTACATTAACACAACACTGCCCTATCTCTTCAGCTAAAATGGCATCATATACCCTGTTGTTCCATTTTTGGATTTTTAACATAATTTGATACAATTGCGGATTTGAGTTTCTGCCTCAAAGGGATTGGCTGACATTTTCATAGAATGACTGACAGTATGTGGCCTCTGATCAGTAGTTTTTTATGTTTTGACCATTGTTCAGATCTGATTTAAAACGTGAACAAATGCAGACCTCCAGCCTGTGATGATCATGAATCACCAGAGCCACCATTACAGATAAATATCAGTTATGGCCGCACAAAAGCCCTCATTTATGGTCCTTCCCAAAGGCATCTATATAACATTTGTCTGATACTACCTACCATAAAGCACAAGAGTTTAGGTTATAAAGATCTTCACTATATCCCTGATTTTAAGGTTGATTTGTTCATATTTGAAACATACTTCCCAGCGGAGTTATGGTGGATTATAAACGTTGCTTATACTCCATCAACTTGTCAAACTCCAAGAACATTTTTTAAATGAATCTATGAATATACTTAAATATTAAATGACCAAATACATTCCAGTTCTGTGTTTTAAACAGCACAAATGACTCAGAAAGACCAGTAAGCAATAAAAAGCAAATGTATGGCAGCCCACAGGACTACCACTGAAACAAAGGGAAACATTTTATAGCTTTCTTTTGAGAGAGAGATGGTTATTTTTCTGCTGCTGCTGAAATCTGCTAAAACATAAAATGATGAAATAAGAAGTGAATTATGAAATATGCTGAGCTAGTGTGCGGGCAATGTTTCATTCCTTCCACCCCACAGACATCATATTACATCACCAGCAAATCCTTGTATTGGATCAAGTCATGCTAGCTCCAACCAGCCCTGTAGTCAGTTACTTTCATTCGTAATCAATTCAGAATGTAAACAGGAACGCTGGTGTATTCGTAACAAAGCATTAATTCTCAGTTAATTGTCATTAGATTGTGTATGACACTTTACGGCAGCAGTAAATCCAACTGAAAAACAAGTGTATTGTAGTTTCTGGATTTATCATGATGTATGACTGACAGGCTGTGTTCTTGGGTTTGCATGAAATGAAGACACAAGGGAGTAATTTTCCAAACTTTTTCCATTAGATTATGAGCTATACATCTGGGCTATACATTTGTTTTTTGTTTTTTTTGTTTTTAGTATAATAGGGATATCTGTCCAATATTTTCTTGACATTTTGTGCTTAGTAAATTAACTCCCAGGACTTTACCTGCCCTGCATCCTTGCTGCTCTCATGTCATCTCTCAGCTGTTAGATGTTACAGCAAATCATTTCATGTCTTTCTATTTCTCTACTCCGATCAAACTGCTAAAATGCATTTCTTCGTAAATCAGAGCAGCTCTTGTACCTGCCCTGAATAACCTTCCTAACCAGAACCATACGCACATGCGAACAAAGCCTTCCTAACTGGAAACACAACAGGAACACCACCATATGCACCAGGTTTGCACCCACAGGGCAAGGAGCAGAGAGGACAATGAGGAACAGACACAGTTATCATTGGTGGTGTGCATGAGAGTTGCGTGTTGTGTGTGTCTTTTCGCTAATGCATGGCACTTTCAGCCTCCCTGAGGGCGGCGGTGGCAGAGGATAATTTGGCATTCATTAAAGCTCTCTCCGTTGACCTCGGGACCTCGTTCAAGCTTCCCTGAAAACAGTCCATATCCACCAAATGATGTATGATTACCATCACCGGTCATAACCTCGGTCAAAATTTAGTTCACCTGTGCAGAAAGGAAATCAGGCCAGGGATGTGCAGCTGTGGCTGTCTCATTTGGCAGGAATCACTTGCTCCTCTCAGTCTGCCCTGAAAATCTCTGATTTCGTAGAAAAGGCTGTGTGAAAAAAATCTCAAAGTCAGGGGGAAAAAAAAGTCAGTGAAAGAGAAGGAGAGAGAAACAGAGACATGAGACACAGCTCAGAGGCTGGGTTTACATGTACTGGAGATTTCTGTTCATAAACTGATAATCTGTGAGACTCCTTTTGGCACTACGATCCTAGGTACTATTTGCTCTTGTTGCTGCACTATTTTATAGTGCACTCAAAATAGATGATTAAGCAGTTTATGGAGGTACCAGGCATAGAACTGTTTCCTGATCTGACTCCCCTATTGGCAGGATAACCTCATTTGTTTGTGCCTTCCAAAACCGCTATTGTTGAAAATTAAATCAATTTTATGACTTGACAACACTATGATTAAGGTTTGGTTAGGTTTAGGCACAAAAATGACAGAAGAATGACATGAATTACCAAATTTCTGGAAAAAGGAAAATAACTTGCAATAAAATGGGACCAGGATCAAAAGATAGTTAAAGAGTAAGTTAACACTAAATCATTTTTTAAATTATTACACTACCAACTTTTATGAAATCCTGGTTGCCATTCTTGGTTTTCTTCTTCTTCTTCTTCTTTTAAAGGGAAAATCAACCATAAAACAGATAATCACAGTGCTGCTCTTTCATTAGTCCTGCAAGTAACTTGATGTAAGATGGTGGTGAGATTTTTCCAATGCAGCTACTATACCTGATGGAACTAAAACACTTTACAAGCCACAATCTAAAACATTAGCTGTAAATGTCAAGTTTCATCAATTATAGGTAACTTCAGTCCAAGGCAGCCAAGAAATATGGGCAACGTACATGAACACAACTGTTTATCAACCACCAAGTTGATAAACAGTTGTGTTGATAAACAGTTGTTCGTTCATCCATAATTTCCCCTGAGGGGATCAATAAAGTATTCTGATTCTGATGAAGAGCCTCTTTCTTGACCAGATCAATGAAATACCCAAAACTAGTTTGCAGTTAAACCTTTATTCAAATGGTCATATGCTCACATTTATCTTAAGTATTCCACCGATTTAGCATTGCACTGCTATAACATTGTTGGACTAATGATGGACACAAAAATGTATCAAAATGGATGCAGCAGACCAGAGATATCATCTTTTTTCATTCAACACTTTCTTCTTCCTTGTCAAAATCTGGCACCTACATTACCCACGATGCAACTTGACTGCAGGCAGATCAGAGGCAGTTCAGTTGGAGATTTGGGTGTGTTATGTGAGTAGCGGCTAATGTAGTCTTGAGCCTCTAGCCTCCAGCAAAAATGAGGAGCGGGCTACAGAGGTTCGGTAAGCTCACTTCTTTCTTACTCCCCACACCCAGATTTTTTGGAATTTTCAAACTTGTAGTCTCAAGTGACATCACTTGAGGCAATTTATCGGATTTCACACAGCTCCCCCTGAAGCCACAAAAGGCTTTATATTACATTTTTTCCACATATGCAGTAGTATCCCCCAAGACCTGTAAACAGACTATAATGTGTAAAATCGGTGGAGTTCACCTTTAAAACAACTTCATACATATTCTCTGGGGACTGTGGAGAGTTATTACAGGGGTACTCCAGCAATTGAATATTGCACTAGCATAAAGTTGGGGGACTCCCAAGAGACAGATTTTAAAAAAGAATATGTTTATCAAAATTAATGTAGCAGAGGCTGAGATTTCCAGACTTTTTGTCCCTCCAAGAAAAATCTCCTACAAATCTCAAAATGCAATTCAAGAGTCTTTCATTTCATTAGACTCTCCCTGCCTCCGAAATGCCCACTTTTTTCAATCCCCACACCTCCAGTTTGTAATGCAAAAATATTAACCCTGATAACATCATCAGGGTTATTTTATTTCAAAAGTTGGAAAGCTCCCCACAGAGCCATGGAAGACATTATGCATCTGTTTTCACAGGCTGAGTACTTCTCAAGACGAATAAACTGAACTTAATGTGTAAAATCAGTCCAGTGCACCTTTATGGGAAGTGTGAGAAATCAGAAAACAGGTTTAGGTTAAGTGGGTAGTTTACACCCAAAAAAAAAAAAAGATTTAAAACACAGTGCCAGACCTTAGACCAGAATTTTACTTTAAACAAATATGTTGCCGTGTCATGGAAACAACATTCTCCACACAGTTTTCACAAACCGTTCTGTTACATTTCAGTATCTAAAATTGTAAACACTGCGCAGATTACTGTTTGGATCATAATTTTCACATGTTTTAGAAGAAACCAACTGCTCAAAGCGAGAGCTGTTAATTAGGTTATTTACAGCAACATGGATATTCAAATGCAGGGTATCAAGGTTCATGTAAACATCTTAAAGGGAATAACCAGAGTATATGGCAAGTTGCTGCCTTACTTTATACATGCAGTCATAGAGACATAATGAAAACCAGACTCCGATGCAGTTAAAGTCAGACACAGAGAACTTCTTAACATTGCAGACTTTATCCCAAGTATTTGTACAGTAATGGTGCCCGATTGTACAGCCTTTCCACTAATTAGACCTGTAACATTACTGCAGTCATTACAATCAGAAACCCTCCCACAGAGCAACACACTCTCTGCAGTCTAGACATCTTTCTCTCAAACACACTCCCCCAGTGTACCTCCATTTCCCTCCGTCCCTCTTCCTCTCTCTCTTTGTGTTTAACTTCCATACTTCCTAATTCATTGTGCATCTCTCACTCCTCTGTCTCTTTTTCTCTTTTTCCCCAGAGCCATCTGTTGTGAATCACCATAATGATAATGGAGTTCTATGTACACTCCTTAACATACTGAACCCATTGACAATGGCTTTCACTCTATAACCCACTGGTCCTCATCCAACTGAAATAGCCATTCCCTCGCTGCTGTGGTGCCGTTCGTTCATCCAGGTTTCACTTTCTGTCACCAAAAAAGGAATTTCACTGCAAAACTATAGTGTTGCTTACAGTGTTTACAGTATATTGACTCAAAACACAAAAGAAACTCAAGGGACCTCAAGAGAAAGCTGACAAACATTACATTTTATGTAAATGTGCTACACAATGTAGGTGGAAAAACTCACACAAACTAATTACAGAGATGTTGTTCTAAAACTAGTTCCTACTCAGGTTTGTTCCCAGAAAACATACGACAGAGTGCACAATTTCAATAGTGACGTAAAACTTAACATCAAACATATAATTATCCTTATTATGATTGTAGCTGAAAAATGTCACACTGAAAAGCACAATGATAAAACACATTACTAGCTACTGGGTTTGCAGGCTGGTAAGCTGCTTAGCAATGATTTTAGCAAAAAGCTAAACAACGTCAGACAGTAACTGACAGCAGTTGAGAGGGTTACCTATAGGCCCCACTAACAAATGGTTTATAAGTACAGCATTACTTCAACAGTTAAGGCAGGGCTTAGGATACACATAGCCTTTCACATATCACACATAGCAATCTAAAAACCAGCATATATCAGGGCTCTTCTCAGAATAGGTATGATGGGGATAAACATTTAAAACAATAGTATCACTAATCTATTTTGCATGCTAAAATTGCATAACGAAATGTGTTTGTGCAAGAATATGCAAAACCCTTATTTAGAAGTGACTCATGTTGCTACAGCTGGGTATATGACATTGCAGTGCTGTCGTTCCAAGTCCTGTCTGTGACTCCTTAGACTTTACAGTAGCGTTTATAGTAGCTTTCTACCTACATATTAGTGAGGTACTTTGGCTTAATTCCAACTTGCATTTTTCAATAACCATAGCTGGCACATGTCCTTCTGGGTAAAGTTTTCTATCCCATGTGATGATGTTTAAAAGTTCCACCATGGGAATAGGGTCAGTCTTACATTGCCATCCAGTGTGCATAAAGGACTTGCGATAATTTGATTTTTCACTTACTTAGACACATAAAAGCCACTGTTTAGGTGTACAGACCTCTTCTGTGCTGCCACATATAAACGTCTTAAAACAGCTATGGGACCATAATGACACAGTACCTTTAAGTTTCCCAAGGATATTAGGACAAATTATGACTGCATAGATTTGCTTATCCCTCATGTCAGCAATCCCAAAAACAGAGCAGAAACATTGCATGGTTTATTTAGATATGGGCAGAAATGGTTTTAAATTATTGAGTGGGCTGATAAAGGTTAAAAACCTCTGCTTCAAAATCATACAAAATATTGAGGAATCCAGCTAGGCCTGGTTTATATCCTCCAGTCACTTCCATAAATCCAAAGTGTTTTCCTGAACTGGTTACCTGAGTTTGGTATAACTTGAGATACGTTGTCAAACTGTTAAACAGTATATGTTTCAATTCTTGTAATCCTTGGACACAAACTTGAATCTTGAAAGGCTCATTTGCTTTTATGTTGCCTCTGAAATCTACAGTATTATATGAAGAAGGAGCGAACTAGAACAGATCCACTCCAAGAAAAATCCCAAATTGCTGCAAATACTGTGCATTTAATAGGTTTTTAATTAATAATGATTATTCATTTATTGCCCAAATCCTGTTGATGTTTGCATTAATATTTTACCATCCCCAAACTGCTTTAATGAATATTAAACAGAAGTGTTATTCAAATTTGCCATTGCTAAATTTAATGATGGTATGAACATGAACTGGTTCTTTTAGCTGCCTTTACCTATCTGATGAGTTAGCTGACTGTCTTCATCCAAATACCTGCCAGAATGGATTGCGTCAAAGGCTGGCCTCACAACCTGTTGTGCAATCTGTGCCATCTTTTGGCCAATCTTGGGATTTATCCACATGTTTGTTCAATGTCGGGCAAACGCAAAAATAAAACAAAATTCTTTCATATGATAAAGATTTTGAAACTTCTTCTGGAGAAGCATTGTGTTGTCCTAACTCTAAATCTTTTCTTCACTCTCTGTTATATTGGTGCGATTCCTGATTCCTGCTGTGATTGCCTTTTTCAAAATCTATTAAATATAGAGCAACATGTTGAGGATGAAAAGTAATGATACAAGAAAAACATGAGCAGTTGAGAGCTTTACATCTGGTAGAAATGAAGTATCTGGAACCATACGTCTTAAACTCAAGATCTCTGATTAAAGCTTATTCTGACTACAAACAGAATGAACTCCTATTTTTATTTATGTGTATATTTATTAAGTGTGAATAAAGCTACCTAAAGTACAATATGGTGATGTTTGAGAAAGCATAGGGCATTAAGACTTTAATAAACAGTGTCCTGGTTGAGCAAACAAGGATAATATGTCTCTCAAATCATCTCTTTACAACAACACGACATATGACACCACGACACTGGTTGATACTTCATCTGTCAACGTCCCTCCCAGTAGCTCACAAAGTTTTAGCAGGACCAGCTCCAGTGGTGGGATATTCTGAAAAGAAAGTGAACTGACCCCAGCTCAGGTGCATGCAAGTCTATTTGTGTCCTCCATAATGATCTATATCCCAAGCCTTATTCCAGTGACTAGACACAGGCGATAAATCCTGGTTAAACTTTGTCCTTCCTCTTTTCACAGCGAGACAGGGTGCATGATGGACTGTGTCTCTCTGCCATACAGTCCTCTATTCTATCCCTCCCTCATTTACTTCATCTGCCCCTCACTTCATCCATCCCTTTTTCTCTATCCCTCACCCTTGCCTTTTCCAACCCTCACTCCATGCATCACCTGCCCACTCATCTCTCTCTCGCTCTCCTTCTTTTCTCTCCTAACTCCCACTTCATCTCCTCTCCTCCCATCTTACCTTCATTTCCTCCCTCCCTTACCATCTCTTTATCTTTTTAGATGAAAATGGCAAGAGCTGGTGTGGTAGCAATCAAGGCAATGCCCATCATCTCATCTATCTTATCAACCATATAAGGCATTCCAGGTCTCCTTCATTTTTTCTCTCCTCTTATTGAGTTTGTAACAACATAAACACTCAAGGCAATTACTTCCCTCTTTTCCAAATTCTCTACCTCCATCCATCCATCCATCTTACGCCTACCCCTAAAAACTACAAGTCACATAACAAGAGAAATGAGAGGAAGTTGACTGAGCCAGTTCCTTCAGGAATTCATAATCTCTTGTGATCACAATAATTAACACAAACTCAACCAATCACAGCAATTTGGGAGACCTTGCAATCCTCCAAAATGGATATTTCCGCAATAAAAAATCTCAAACTAGAAGAATACATGTCAATTTACCAATCATCGCAGTTTTATGCACAAAAATATTCCAATTTAGAGCCACTTTTATGAGCCAAAGTCAAGTAAGAAACAAGCTTCTATTCCCACAAACTGTCTTCCTTGAAACAACGGTGAACAGGACTCTGTTTCCCTAGAACGTGTCTTCTCAGACAACCCCTCCCCCCAGGCTATATAATGCATCACTCCAACCAAACTTCTCCAATTGACCAAAGGCACCAAAACGAAGCTTTCTAATCTAATACCTTAAACAAAGCATTTGGTTTATGGAGCTTGTTGGTAGCTCTTTATGACAAGGTAGGAAGCACTAAGGTTACCTCATAAATTAAGTTATAGAATTGCATTCAATTTCCTGCCCAGATAACTGCACACTTAGCTTCCTAACTGGACATCTCTGCAATCCTATAAGATTCCTTAACTTGTTTTTGCTCCCACTTGAACTTATTACATGATATGATTGACATTAAGTGCTTTAAACAGTCACATTATTTTACAGCTGCCTTGCAATTGTTAAATATGACCACAGTTTATCCCAAAATAACACAAAAAAGGTCACAAATTTACGTGCAATTGTGCTACAAATTCAGCCATTTAGGGCTCATTAATCACAAAAACTCACATGAGATCCTGGAGAGACTGCTAAACACATTTTTTTTTATCTTGCCCCGGTGCTCTATCTCCCGCCTCTCTTTCCAATCCCTTCTTTCTTGCTATTTTCTGTTCCCCTGTCTCTTTTGCTGTTTAGGTAGCAGACACAACAAAACAAACTCTGGCCAGGGTCCAGCCGAGCCGGTGAAGGAGGAGAGATGTCTGTGTAACAAATGACAAAGTGTCAACACCAGGAAATAGCTTAGTTGGACCTGTGTCTCAGTTTGGGGAAATAGTCTGGCACGCTTGATTACGTTTCAGCCAGTCAGCCAGCCGCTCCACTCTGGTAAAGTTCGACCTTTCAGGCTACCATAGATATAGAGACAGGGGGGGGGGGGGGATAGAAGATGAAGGTGAGTCAAAACGAATAAACACAGATCCGATGCCAGTGTTATCTACAGTTCACTTGTATCTCCAATTTGGGATTTTAGTCTGACAGCTGGCCTTTACTCTCACCTGAACAAATGCAATCCATGACCCCTGAACCAAGTCAAGCCATTGAAGAACATTTCAAAAAATAGACCTTGGCATCAATCACACCACTCAGAGATGAACAAGATGTGATTTAGAGGTCTGAGGTTTCTGCTGAATGCTGACAGTGATAAAGCTCAAGGATTCTTTTTGCCAAAGCCTAATGGCACAAATGGAATGACCGTCATTAGAGATGCATAAATCTGCATTGGCAATTTTTGCTACTGCCCTGTTAGCACTGCAGCCAATTTGATGTAACACGCATCATTTCCTCCTCGACATACATGTAAAATGCAACTAGTCCTGTGATATATTTTTCTTTATATACTTGGTTTTATATCTGTTGAATACGTTTGAGTCTCTACAGGGTCTTTCTCTGTTTATCATAAATATCATTTAAAAAAGAAAATATATATATACTGTATATATACCAGTATATACACCAATCAGCCATAACATTATGACCACTGACAGGTGAAGTGAAGAACACTGATTATCTCGTTACACTGGCACCTGTCAATGGGTGGGATATATTAGGCAACAAATGAACATTTTGTCTTCGAAGTTGATGTGTTGGAAGCAGGAAAAATGGGCAAGCGTAAGGATGTGAGCGACTTTGACAAGGGCCAAATTGTGATGGCTAGACGACTGGGTCAGAGCATCTCCAAAACTGCAGCTCTTATGGGGTGTTTCCGGTCTGCAGTGGTCAGTACCTACTAAAAGTGGTCCAAGGAAGGAAAACCAGTGAACCGGCGACAGGGTCATGGGCGGCCAAGGCTCATTGATGCGCGTGGGGAGTGAAGGCTGGCTCATGTGGTCCGATCCAACAGAAGAGCTACTGTAGCTCAAACTGCTGAAAAAGTTAATGCTGGTTCTGATAGAAAGGTGTCAGAACACACAGAGCATCGCAGTTTGTTGCATATGGGGCTGCGTAGCCGCAGACCGGTCAGGGTGCCCATGCTGACCCCTGTCCACTGCCGAAAGCACCTACAATGGGCACGTGAGCATCAGAACTGGACCACGGAGCAATGGAAGAAGGTGGCCTGGTCTCATGAATCACGTTTTCTTTTACATCATGTGGATGGTCAGGTGCATGTGCGTCACTTACCTGGGGAAGACATGGCACCAGGATGCACTATGGGAAGAAGGCAAGCCGGCGGAGGCAGTGTGATGCTTTGGGCAATGTTCTGCTGGGAAACCTTGGGTCCTGCCATTCATGTGGATGTTACTTTGACACGTACCACCTACCTAAACATTGTTGCAGACCAAGTACACCCCTTCATGGAAACGGTATTCCCTGATGGCAATGGCCTCTTTCAGCAGGATAATGCGCCCTGCCACACTGCAAAAATGGTTCAGGAATGGTTTGAGGAACACGACAATGAGTTCAAGGTGTTGACTTGGCCTCCAAATTCCCCAGATCTCAATCCAATCAAGCATCTGTGGGATGTGCTGGACAAACAAGTCCGATCCATGGAGGTCCCACCTCGCAACTTACAGGACTTAAAGGATCTGCTGCTAACGTCTTGGTGCCAGATACCACAGAACACCTTCAGAGGTCTAGTGGAGTCCAGGCCTCGACGAGTCAGGGCTGTTTTGGCGGCAAAAGGGGAACCTGCACAATATTAGACAGGTGGTCATAATGTTATGGCTGATCGGTGTATATGTTGCTTTTAGAAATGTAAAACACATTTGCTATGCACCACAGTTGCACCAGATTTTAATTTTAGAAAAAACACCTACCGGTAGTTTGTTTAGAACAGCACATGTTAAAATATATATAAAGGACGACTAGAGGAGAGAGTGATTGAAAACAAGAGAGAGAAGATGAATATACACAAAAAAAAAGAAAGAGAGAGAGAGATTGGGGCCTTAGCCGGCACTAATTGTGTTGAATTATTCAACTAACTAAAGCTGGAAGGACCACTGGAGCACTTCTCCTGTGTGTGTGTGTGTATGTGTGTGTGTGTGTGCGCACATACTACTATTATATGCATAATATGTAGATTTGTATGCTGTGTGTGTGAGGAGGGACTCTGGTGTGTGTGTTTCCCTCATGGAGTTTGCGGTATCCAGTCGGTGTCCTCCAGAAGCAACTACTCACTCTTCATTTATGAGAGCTGCATGGATGTGTCAGGTTACATTACATACACACACACACACACACACACACACACGCAAACTCACACGCACGTCAACACACAATCTCACATGTACACAACAAGACATTGCTTTACTGCGAGCATATTGCTGTGTGTTCACTGGCAGGCTGGACAGCATGGTGTTGAGTAACACAAACAGACAGAAGCACACAAACACACACTGATATGCTATGTGCGATCAGAGTCTTTATTAGTCATCTCCCATTGATCAGCTGCCTGCTGCATTTGCCCTTCAACGCCAACTTAACTTAGGTTTCCTATCCGTCTCTGTCGATCCATCTCTCCACCTCTCTATTTCTTGGACGTTAACATGGTTTCAGTTTCACATCTGTCAACCAAGTTAGCATGTGCCTCTCTTTCTCTCCCAGCACATCTCGCTCAGTCAGAGTTCACCCACTCTATACAGCTTTTATTGTTGCTTTTATAAGGAATGAAGAAAAGCAGCCATTAAAGAAAAGAAAAGCTGAGCCTATCTTTTTCACGATTTCATCATGGGAAAAGATTAGCTTCAGCCGAAAACCTATGGTTTGAGTATGAAACAGTGAATTAGTTGACATTGTCTCAGATTCAGCCGAGGGGCGGAGGGGGTCCAGTGTAGCTTCAGTAGACCACAGCCTCCTATGTGCACTTGCTTGCGGTTTGCAGCCAAGTGTAAAGTGACTGGGAATCAGACCGAGAATCAGACCCTCCAAGTCAGGCCAAGATACCCTCCCAGAAACGTTGGATTGCCTCCTTTGGGTTGGGAGTGAGTTGATGCCCCAAATGAAATCTTGAGATCTCTGCATCTTGTTCATGAGTGAGGGTGAGATGGAACGGGAGATTGACAGGAGGATCAGTGCACCTTCGACAGTGATGGGGTCATTGTGCCATTGAGCTGAGTCTAAAGGCCAGTCTTTCAATTCTTTCAGCCTTTACCTGTGGTACAAGGGTGGCTGAACTCACACTTATGGACAGGGTGAGGAGCCTCGTCTTCCACATGGAGGTTAAGTAACTGAAACAGTTTGGTTAATGGTAGGGTGAGGTTTTGATCATGCTGAATATAACTCTTAGGAGAAAACTCTGAATTAAAAGCAACGCTGAGGGGAAGAGAGGAGAGTCTGGGAATTTGTGTTTCTGTCTTCAGAGATCATCAATTTCTCTGGAACATTTTATCAGACAGAATGGAAAAGACAGAAAAGAAGAAAAGAGCTTCAGATACAGAGCAACAAGGCAACACAAAGACACAAAGCATCACTATACACATACAATACAGTAGTAACCAAAGGCTTGTGTATCTCCTTACTTCTTTACAGGGCTAAGAACTTGCACTCATGTCCCTAAGTTAAAAAATGTAGGGGCACAGACAAAAAACCCATAACATTAATACATCTCTTGATGTACTTGGAACAAAACAAAGGAAAGGAATGTATTGTGCTTCATTAATGCATCCCTTTCCAAACAGCATAGAGGCTGATAATTCCTGTGAGGCGGTGCAGTTCGGGTTGGGGTTTGATAGCATTTCATCCAATCTGAATCCAGTGTCTGATGTCAGTATTAAACCTGCTTATCAAATCTGAATCTATTCAAATCCCTTATTGAATCCATTCAGGTTTATCTTTCAACTTTTGAGGAAACTGAAGTTATGAATAATTACAACTCAAAAGATTCAGCTGAAATCTGTAGCTTCAGAGGACATAAACAGTTTTGAGTGGCAGCCTAATTAATGTTCAAAACCTGTAGCTATGATTTGAAAATGAGATTCAATAAGGTAGAACTAATTTCATCACAAAATACATTTTTATGCCAAAGATGCTCAGTATACATATTTAAATAAATGTTCATAGAAGCAGAAGATTTGCAATGTTGATTAAATGTGTATCTGGCACGTTGAATGAACAGTAGCTATTGACTTTGGCATACTGTAACTCAGAACTATGGAGCTGATAAGCTTTTGTTATTGATGTGATATGAATGAAAGTTTAACTGGGAGAATGCAATTTCTGAAGCTGAAATGACATGATGAGCTAGATCGTTTTATTAGAGAAGTATCACTCTGTTGGTGTTTCGGGAACCACAAAAACCCTCCATGGAATTGTACAGCGCTGGTACAGAGTGGAGTTTCTGCCCTCACAAATGATCTTTGGCCCGAGTGCAGACACCGGCTGCAGAGAGCACTTTCACCCGACAACAGCCAGGTTTAATTTTGTCCTGTTCAAGTTACCCATGGAATTAACGACAGCTGATACCTGCCGCTGGCGACGTTTGTCGATTCAATTGGCGAAAGCAACGGTCAGTGCCGGCTAAAAGTGAGAAGTTGCTACCTGACTGTCTTGTACACTGCTCTCTGCTATTAAGAAAGAGAGAGGAGAGATAACAGATTAGTTTGTGTTGGAGCTCAGAGAATCCAGGTATTTTGCCAATCCAGGTGTCAGAGTCACTCGTACCGGTGTGCCCGAATAATTTTTCATATTCGCGCACTTTCATATGGGAGCGAAATGCTAACGCTATTGAGCCCTGCTTAAGAATTTTGTAATGCAAATTTCTTTTTTTAAATTTAGTATCCTTCCAGTACACTGCTAATGTTTTGATGAAAAGCAATTCAGACAGGAAATGTGTTGATAGAGAGTACAGTTCTATAGGCAGGCTTTTATTACTTGCTCATAGACAGACACTCAACCACTTAGCAAAGACATGGCATAGGTTTCCTTTAGCCAGGAGCTGAAAATGTGATTTTTAACTCTCTGTGGCTGTGTTCTGATCTTCTTACGGTTCTTTAAAAAGAATATGAGTGCAACTTGTATCACTGTAGTGGTAGTTTGTTCAGACAGCCATGATATGATCACATCAGCAACACTGTATACATTTTGTCTTTTTCATTGCACTTCATTTCAACAACAATAGCATGCCTAAAATGTAATGTAAAGCTGCATAATATATACTTTCCATCACGTAATTCTGCTCAGCAAGCTCCTCACTCTTCACTCTCTTTCTCTGTGTCTGTCTTGATGTTGTCTTCAAGGTACAAATGGACCCTTCTCATGAGATGTGGAGTGGCGTAAGCACATGAATAATTTGTATCTAATATCCCTTCTCCTCTCAGCAATATAAACATGCTTTTCCTCAGTGTCGCACCTCTCCTGATATCCTATTCTCTGCCTCTTCTCTCCCTTCTTCTCTCACTCAATCACAATCTTTCTTTTTTTCCCCTCTCTCTGTCGCTCCATGCTTTCTTTCCTCCAAGACTTCACTAAACAGGCTTAGAGTGAAAATGGAAGTGGTTTATCACTCAGGTCCATTATGTTAGCATTCAGTAAATAGGGCCAAAGGAAAAAGTAGGCTTTTGTGTGTGTGTGTGTGTGTGTGTGTGTGTGTGTCGGGGGGGGGGGCTACAGTGTACACAGGCTACAGTGTGTGTATACCTGCTTTAATTCATAATATACACAAGATTTCAGCTCAGCTACAAATGGTAGTGTGTGAAGAAGCAGGATGAGTGAAATATACCACAGGTCATGGGTCGAATTTTTAACACCATTTGGATGCACATCGAATGTGTCAGAATCCACTGGGCCACTAGGCCGGCTTCCGGTTTCCATAGCGTCCACAAGGAATTGATGTTGAACACGTTGCTCAGCCATCATGAATAAACAGTCAGCATGGTGTGAAAAAGCACGGAAAATGTTTCATCACTATGAGACAAAATTAACTGACAATACATTATAAACTCATGAAACTAACACAAGGGAAACAAGAATGTGCAAACGTGGTGAGAATCCAATGCTTGGTTAAAGTTCCCCAGGAAAGTCGGGAGAAATATTTAAATGTTAACACAATGTCAACACAGAGTTAACAGGGCAGCAGAAGCAGCTTGAGTCCTCCGTCTGTGTCTACACAGGATGCGTTCAGGTACAGTATTGAGTGTAGGTCATCTGCAACACACAATCACTGTAGTTAGTGTGTGTAAAATGTAAGAAAATGGACTTAAAGTGTAAAAGTACATTTCGGGCTGCGGTTAGGCGAGTGAAAAGCGATCTGTTCCATCAGACGCCTGTGAGATGGACAACATGTATAAAATACAGGTCGACATATCAAAATAAAGCATTTTGATGAACTAATAGATTAGATAATCTCCCTTGACAATTATCATTTTGATAGATAAAGTCTAGATAGATTAAAACAGATGCATACAGTACAGATAACAATCAATAACCAGCTAATTAACGGCCAGTTGACCAATGTAACCAAAAGAGGATAAAGTTTTTGCTTTCTTGTTATGAAGAAAAAAAAAAGTTTTACGATGTAGATCCCTGCAACAAGGTTTCTTTAGCAAAGCTCTGATTGTTGTTTGCAAATCTATTTCAAAACACAAAACCCATCATTTAAAAAACCTGACACCTCATCTTAAAAAATTATACTACAGTATATATGAAGTGATTGAAATCACCTGTCTTAAAGCCTTTAGTTGTATTGCTGAACCTTACAGCTACACTTCACAATTGATGTGTCACCTCTCTGCACTTGTTTCGTAAACACATTCCAAATAATGTTTCAGTGTCGAGCTTTCAGCACAAAGGCTGACATTTCATTGATGAAAGCTTCAGGCTGAGGCATCTGTTTGTTTCTTGGTGTTTATAAAAACACCTCAGTTTACAGTAAAAATTCACAGCCTTTACTGTATACAACTTTTTATTTTGTGAAATGCATATTATTTAAAACACTGCAAAGTGCAACACCTGAGTGCCTCACCTGTCTCAGGTGAGTGCAAAAGAAACTTTGAGGGCAGGTCAGAAGTGTTAGGGCTATGGCCTAGATTGGAAATAAGTTTGTTTTAAATTGGCAAACGGTTAAATATTGCTCCACTTATAATAAAGAAATGCTAAAAACTAAACTCACTGCATACAAGACTGTCCCCAACATTAGACCAATACTTGTCTGTTGAAACCAAACAAATGTTTTGTTTTGTTCAGAATTGGGCTGCATCTAAAGATTATTTTCATCGATTAATCTGCTGATTTTTTCCACGATTAATCGATAATTGTCAAAAGATTGTGAAAAATGCTCATCACAATTTCCCAGAGCACAGAGTAACGTCTTCAAATTGCTTATTTTGTCTGACCAACAGTTGAAAACCCAAAGACTCTTCATTTACTGTCCTAAATGACAAAGAAAGCAGCAAATCCTCACATTTTGCAGCAAATATTTGACATTTTTGCTTGAAAAAATGACTGAAATGATTAATCGATGATCAAAATAGTTGGAAATTATTATTTTTTTGATCAACTAATCGTTGCAGCTCTAGTTCAGAATGTTTCAGAAGTATCCGTTGTGGTCCTAAGTTCTCCTGCCTTTACTGTAGTCTCCAGTTAATGAACATCAGTGGGGTGGACAGAGCCAAACACAAGCCGAACTGTGAGTTACTCGGCAGATGCTTTTAACCTCCCTGCGGGCGGGTTGAGGTCCACACAGGCACAGAAACTCTGAAATGCACTTAAGTGAGAAGTCCTGGGATGAGACAGGATTCTACATTTTAGAAGCATATGCTCCCTAAAAATAAATTCATGCCACCTTAAAAATTGAAAGAGGAGCACGTGTGCAACTTTCAATTCAAAGTCAGAGTGAGTACTTTTGGTTATTTTCTGCAGTCTTTGCATTTCCTTTCTCTGCTCCTCAGTTTTTCAGTTCAGGGCCACTAACCCTGCGAGGGGGCTTCATAATATATTATTAGAGAGGCATTACATATAGAAACACATAAAGTAGGGATTTTAATGGCATTCTGAGTGGGTTAGCCTGCTGAGACTTTATTCCAAGCGCTCACTATTTTCTTTCTCTCTCAGTCAGGGGATTTGTCAGTTGTCTCAGTTTTTTCAGGTGTCACTGAGGACACAGGGAGGTGAGAATGAGGAAGGGAGGCAGAGGAGATGGGATAGGACGAGGGGAGGATTGGTTGATGGATGAACAGAGTGAGTACTGTGTCTGCTGGCGTCATTCATTGACAAAATCTGCAATAACGGCAGATAGTGATATATTTCTTTCTTTTGGTGGAAATACAAGCTTTAGGATGGATGGTTTAAGGACTATAGTACTATACTAATAACTAGAAATGTTGGGAAACACGCAGCACCATTGTCACCATATTTGACACGGACCAGAGGAGTGTTGATGTCAGTTGGGTATCTTCTCTTTTCTAAAAATCATTTAAATTTGGCTCCTGGCACTAGTTATGTACCAGTTTAGGTGGACTGGGATCCAGTTCAAGATACAAAGTGTCAAAATGTTTTTATGTTTTTAATTTAACAGTCAACAGTGTCCCACTTTCACATTGTGTCCAGTATGTATTAGATTAACTACAAACTACAGACAATCAAACTTCACAAAGGTAATGCGAAAATGTTTTTTCTAAAGATTTAAAACATTTTTTTTCAGTATTTTTTTCCAAGATCATTATCAAGCTGTCTCACCACCATCTGCAATCTCTCTCTCTATTTTATTTGCAGCTGTGAGTAGCTCCTCCAGTTCCTTTGTGCATTGCATTGTGGGACAACGGTGTCCTTCAATAGTCCAGTCAAAAATAAGTGGATTTTATATGTGTACTGAGTTTCTTTGAGTATACTTAATTTAAAAACTAAAATGTATTTCCAGTGTAAAAACTAAAACCTGCGTTGGATTAGTATGTATGGAGTTGTGGTACAGCTTTATACTCTGTCAGGTCTGTCTACTTCAAATCTTCTTTTTCTCCTCTTACTTCCTCTTATTTTCTCACCTTTCTTCTTATTCTCTGTCTTCTCCTCCTCCTCCCTATGTTTCTTCTCACTGCTCCACTCTTCTAATTTAGCCCCCCAAGAGTGATGCTCAAATGCAATTTTAGCTTGCACAACCCACTTGGTGGAAGTCTTGACTGTTTATAAAATCCAATATTGAATTCAATCGTGCCCAACAGCACTGAAGTAGCATTGGCATTCCAGTTAGTTTGACGCCACTAATGGATATTTAGATGGAAATGTGGAGGAGGGCTAAATGGATGCAAAGGCTGATTAGGGCAAACAACGGAGATGTGCATAGGCTTATGAATGAATGAATGGAGGGATGGGAGCACATGGTGTGTACTGCCGCAGAGAAAAAGGGGTTAAGCAGTTAGGAAGGCAGCAAAGGAGAGGGAGGGTGCGACAGGGGCGAGGAGAAAGCTTTTTGCAACCTGCCACCAGAGACATCACAGTTTTTCTGCTCAGAGGGTTTTCACTCGTTAGAAAGGAAAGCTTTGTGTTTGTGCGAGTGTGTGTGTGCCCAGCTAAGCCACAACATGTTGGCACCGCCGGGATTGCCTTCCAGTCTCCTGTCCTCTTCTGCACTCCTCCCTGACTTTTGTCTTTGTGCTTCTGTCTTTGTCTTTCTTCTTTTGATGTCATTTTTTGGCCGTTATAGCCCCTGCCTTTTCCTTCCTTCCCTTCTTCTTTCCGTATTCCTTCCTTATTCCCTTCTCTCTATTTCCACATTTTCTTGCAGTATGCCCTTCGTCTTTTAAAAGGTAGAGGGTTTTTTTTTTGTGTACCAATGCCATTAGGTCCATATCCTCTCCCATTACACCTGAGTATCTCTGACAGGCTGTGAACACTCAAAGAAAACCTTTGCTGTCAATAATGGATTAACCAACATGCCAAAAGGACTAAAGGAAAGGCAGGAATAAATAAAATAACAGAGAGGTGTTTCTTTTTCAGTAATAACTGCCACTGCGGCTGCTACAGTTAAGAACAAGAAAAGGCTAGATTGCACATGAATAGTGTTGAATATTGAGTGTGTGCCAGAGGCAATGAAGAAAAGAGGCAGATAGAGAATAAGTTAGTTTGTATTTAATGTCCCCCTGAATGATGTCAGTTAATGTCTCCAACAAGCTTTGTGCCACTCTGTCAGGACTATTTACTAACATCAAAAACACACAGAACAAGGAAGGATACCTCGGCTCGGAGGGTCGTGGCACTTCAAGAGATGAGAATGAGACGCACTGTGACAGGCAGACAGATAGATGGACATGTAGGCAGACATGGCACAAAATTGGTTGGTGGGAGGTAAAATTTACTCAGACGTGGGTCATGTCAAACGGGGCATTGCAAAGACAAATTGCATTTTTCAGCCAGCTCAGCCAGACTTCGGCAGGTTTAGTGCACCAAGCAGCCTGGTTTTATGAGAGCTGGAACTTTATTCGAGAGATGAATCTCCACTCTCCTTCCAATGCCTTTTGCTCCCTTACTGTGTCAAACTATCTCTTCAGGTTATGGTAGAAGTGATCAATAGTGGTAAAAGATAAAAAATATAGCAAAGGTAAAAATATAAATAAAAAAACACTGTACACTTCTGTTGCGTTCCCAAGAATTGATTATTTTTCCGTACTGTGGGCATGATGGTCATAGTGGTCTTTGTCAGGTAAAGGTGTAACTGTTTACAGAAGCGTATTGCTGTCACACCAGAAAAGAACCGTGAAAAGTTTAACGTTATAAAATTATATTTTCACGTTATTATGACATACAAACTTATCACATTACAACAAGACACTTTTCCTGTTATATCAATGTACTATTTATCTTGTTATAACGTGATAAATTACATTGTTAGAATGTGAAACTTATGTTTATATGAGGAAATGGTGTGCGGAGAACGGATAAATAAAGGATTATGGCTCAAGAAAAGTTTCTTGTTATAACGTGATAAGTTTGTATGTCGTAATAACATGAAAATATCTTGTTATAACATGAAAACATTTTATTATAACAATAAACCTTTCACGTTATAATGTGATACTGATACATTTTTCTTTTTCTGGCGTGACAGCAATACGCATCCGTAAATGTTAACAGTTTTGTGTTTAACGAAAAAGAGTGATGAGGCTCAGTGATGAAACGGAGGACATTAGTCAAATGTATAAGAGCAATCCCAAAATTCCTCCCATGCAAATATCTGTAGCCTATTGCACAAAAACACAGCACTTTTAGTAGTGACAGTTCATTGACTCAGTCATGGGAAGCACTAAACCAGCAATGATCCCGATGCAACATTTGGACACAAATGATAAATAAGTTTATTTCAAATTAGATAAAGAAATTGTTGTAAACATTTTTTTTTTCATTTAAATTAGCCATGCAGATAGTTTGAGTTTTAACATGTTGCATTTTACTTCCCACATGTCACATTTTCCTTTTCCCCTCTGCTCCCTTATGCCATACATACTGTAATTATCTCATTCTCTCCTCCTTCCTTCCTCCTCTCACCCTCTATCTCAACATCTTTCTTCACTTGTGTCAAGGTCAACTCCTCTGTCATTACCTCTGCCATGTGTCTGTTTTCTTTTGCCATTTTTGCTCTTCTGCCACGCCCCCTGACCTTCACACACACACACACACACACAAACACACACACACACACACACACACACACACACATTTGTAGTATACTTTGACATACATTTGACCCTTAATGTGCAGTATGTATGATTCATGAATCTTTTGTGTCCTGAGAACCACGAGTGGAAAAGGGCATTTTCCATCTCTCTCTCTCCACGCTGGTAGAGAGACATTAATAATGTTCTAAGAGTGCAAGATGGAGGAAAGTGGCTGCATGTAGCTAATGAGTGCCGCTGACTTCCATTAGGGCGGGAAATAGAGCTGTATTTTTCTCTACGTGTGGTTACAATTAAAATCAGTTCAGTCCTGTACAATTTGATACTATTTGGGTCGTTTCAGCACAGTGGGGACGTTTCTGTAATTCTGAAAATTCTGAAATTTCAACATGATACTATCAGGCTCTTGATGTCACATTCGTTTCTTTCTTTCTTTCTTTTTCAGTAGTCATATTCAGTGTGTGTCCACATGATATTGAACAAAATACTTTCATCAAACACTGTAATAGTGCATGAGAATAATATTTTGACAGAAGAGGTAATATTGCCAATGAGAAGGAGGAGGAATATCCACTATGGACACTGTCCTCCCCAAAAATTTGGCTGTATAGTTCATCTGTGCAGCAGCTTATTACGACCCATATTTACGTTTGTATTTCCGACTTCTAGTGGCTGTAGTAATTATGACGGGAGCAACGGCAGAAGTCATGTGAGGTAGTATAAAGAGCAGCAAAGTCCGCATAGGGATGAGGAGGTCGGGGTGGATGGATGGGTCAAACACATACAGGACTTTCACCCAGGAGACCACTCTTTTCGTGTCCTGTGTGAAACCAAAAGTCAACCTTGAGTTATTTTAATTTACATAGGTAATGCATGCTTTGTGTTGTTGGGTTTAGAAAAGCTCACTTGGTTGCTTTTCTTTATATTTGACTTTGTGTTTAGGTTATAGGTTTCATCTCTGAGGTGTCACATACCTCAGCCTAGATATAACTAAATGCGGTTGCTATACTATATGCGCTCACACTGAGCACCTTTGCCTGCATGTTACAGTATGTGATATACCACTAATCGGACGCCTACCTTGGTTTATGTAGCCTACTTTACTCATCCAGAATTACCTATCTCCACGGCTTCCAAATGTTGTTTTTACAGCTGTAACACATTATGAAAATAGAATGAGCTTCAAAACTGCTGCCAATATTCCCACATCTCTACTGCCTAAAATAATGTTGCATATCAAAGATCGAATACTCCATTGCTTTTGGCAATTTAACCTTCTTTTATAGCTTAAAATGTGTGAAACATTCTCTGCACCATGCCTTTACTGGCAATAAAACAGCTACGTAAAACAATCTCTCTGACAGGTATGTTTAAGCAGTGTGTAACATTTTTTATGAACGCTTTCTTTCATATTCATTTTGTGAAAAACAATACATCATACATTCAGTCCTGGCTGAAATGGGGAGAGAAAATAAATGAAAAACAGGCCATGTCTTCAGACAATCTTCAGTGTTCCCTGTGTACTGCAGCCTGTGTATGACATTTTTCTCAGCTGACATGTTGACATTGTATTTCCCAGGAAAATACAAGACATGGGTGCTAAAATCAGGTAGTGAGATACAGAGGCAGTAAAAAAACTAAACAAATTTATTAATTTCTGCATAATTCTGCAAGCATAAGCAGAGGTGCAGTATCAAAAGCTCGAAAACTATGGAAATAATAAAAGAAAAGAAAAATTTGATGATTATAATAAGCAAAGGTGAAAAGTTACATAATGGTGTAGCTGCTGTAAGGAGTGAGAATGGGGTGACAGACTGGGGTGGGAGGGTTAAGGAGGACGGCAATGAGTGAGGGGTGAGAGAGGAGACAGAGGAAAGATGGATGCAAGAGATGAGGAGGAGACGAGACGGAGCCTTGTGTGTTTACACAAATCAAAAAGACATGGATGGATTCTGGAACAGAGCAAAAGGGTGTGAAATGGAAAGAGTGGGAAAAACTGCCAGAGTCGATGGCGGTTACACTCGCGAGGAGGTTTGCTGAGGCGTCCAGCTGGACTCGTGTGTAAGCTAAATGGAAATGAAGCCTCATGCATCATAAGCTTGTACTGAAACTGTAATTTGCATAGACGAAATGGATAATACAGTATATACATTGGACATTGAGCTGGGTGGAATTTTAAACAACCAAGTAACCAAGAAGCGGATGGTTTTATTTGTTTTCACTATTGAAATAATAATAAAATAATAATGACGTTCATCATATTTACACCAAAAAGTGAACACAGGCAGGCTTAGGGGTTCCATTCCCTGTGTAACTAATAGGTAGTAGAGGAGCTCAACAGGTAGGCACTCGCCACATCAGGACACACCACTCTTTTATTTCCTTGGGTCGAAGCCCATCAATGCCTCAGATTGCCACGGCCACATGGTGATCATTAGTCCTTTTGATTGGTTGCCAAACGTCAAAAAAGGAGGGTCTTATCCAATACGATCCTGTGAGGGGCAGACACCAAAAAGTGAGGGGAAAGGGGGAGAGAGACAGGAGAAGGATGAAGGAAAAGAAAATGCAAGATAGTTGGCATGCTGTTGTCGAGACTGTGATGGACAATGGATAACAAACCTCATCCCTGAAGAGTTCTGTTCGCCAAAATTAATTGAAACTAACACCTAGCTGAACACAGCCTGGGGGGGAAGTGACACCGTGGGAGACGAGTCAAGCTCACTGGGGTTCAGGTGAGACCTGAATCCTTTCTTAGGCGTTAACCGATGACACTTAGGATATGTTGTGGCCTGAAGGCTTAGTGTTGATTAATTCCCCTAGACATAACAACAAATCATCTCTCCAGTACTACCTGTGCTGTGACAAAATAAACAGCAATTATATCACGTTCGCTCCTCAGATTAGCACATCCAGGCTTCTGCACTTTGACTTCTTCTTCTGTATGTGGAACATTTCCAATATGACATGGTTCATATGGCGCGACACGGCTAGTGTGTTTCATCCTTCACAGTGTAAAGGTCAGGGTGGTGGATGGGTGTGTAACATGTTCATCTTTGATGCTGAAGACTGGAATTCACATCTCATTTCAGACTAACAAATAATGGTGGTTTATTTTAACTACAATGAGGATCTTTTCCTAAACAGTTTAAGTTGTCAAACCTTAACCATAGGCAAAACTTCCTGTACTTGTCGTGTGGATAATGTAGGAATAAAATAAAACATTCAAAGTGAATGCTATAAAACATTGTCAGTGGAATTTTGCAGAAAGTTTCTGTTTGGAGGTTTCTTTTCCCGCTTCAATTCAGCTACATCATCTGCAGGCATGTTTTTTATCAGACTGTATCCAGATATTTGGTGTAATTCAATTGGAATGACTGTGAGCTAAAGGATTTTCTGAAATCGTTTTTTCTGCATAGGGGGTAAAGCAGTGGAGTAAAATCCAGACCTCCAGGCCTTCAGCACCTGAGGGCCAGAGCATCATATTCTCCCCAGGCGGAGGTGTTCTTTCCTGGGAGACAGACAGCCTAATAGAGGGTCATCCATCCGGAGCCTCGGTTGCAGTCTGGCTGATCAATAGGGCACCACACACAGACACACACACACACACACACACACACACACACACACATTGGTACTGCATATACATTCAGATAAAAATTATTAATACAACGACACAGAGCTATGCAGGTAAGTGAAACCACCAAAACACTTGCAATTAGCTGCATCGAAGCATTCACACGCATGCACATAAACACACATTCACAAATAAAAGAAGACGTACACTCACGAAGAAGAGATGCATCCAAAGACAGATACATATTCTGGGTCTCTCTCTCTCTCTGTCTCTCTCTCTCTCTCTCTCTCTCACTCATTCACACACACACACACACACACACACACACACACACACACACACACACACACACACACTCTCTGTACACCCCAGCATCACAGCTCAGGGGGGACATGTTGAGCCCACAGTGATCTGTCTTCATAGCAGCAGCATCTGCTCTTGTCCCTGTCTGTCTGCACAATATATGAGTGGGAGGTAATTGCAGTGCACAGCGCCATCACAGTGACATTAACACATGATGGGGATTAAGTGAAGTCCAATACTGCAGTACCAATATTATCTTTCTCTCTCACCCCCTCTCTCTTTTTTTGAGGCATATTTGGTATTGTTCTTGCCATTCTTATGTTATTGTTTTGTCTTTCGATTTGTTTGCTGCCAGATAAATGCAGTCAGCTGGATTGCTACTTTCATGGACCACTTGCATGATAACTAGCGCTATCATAGAGGCTGTCAACAGCTTTTTCAAGATTATTTTTATGGCTTCTCTGCTGTGTGAAAGTGTGTGAAGTCACATAACGTCAGTAATGGTGTTTGCGGCTCTGGTCTCAGGCCACTGAGCTCCCGGGACACAGAGTCCAAAGATGCAGGTTGGCCTGACATGTTGTGTAAAGGATAGTGTGATGATACAGAAGGGGAAAGTAAATCTAAAGACCTGCTGGCACAGGAATAATGACAAATTAGTCAATATTTATACATTTTGAAGTTGTTGTTTTTTTTTAATACAAACTAATTTTAAGTACAAAAACTGAAAAAAAAACTATTAAAGATTAATGAACCCTGTGGGGAAACCTTATTTCAGTGATTATCAGTTAAACTACTATTTAATATACATTAGCTGCAATAACTAAGCTAAGCTCCTCTGCAGTCAGCTTTGCCATAAAATTGTAACAGGGGTTTGTTACTCATTAAAAACATGTCAGTCACCCAGTGTCTTTATAGCTGTTTTGTCAAAGATTATTTAAAATCCTGTCACATATAATCTGTTCACCCAACCCCGATGAGTCATTATTTCCACCAAAGAGTATCATACAAAGGTCACAACAAATAATTATAATCTGATTGCTGTGCTTATTTCAGTAACTGTAACAGATTACAGCTTCAGTTTTTTATTTCATAATCAGATTCATATAATCCTGTTACATTTAATCCCTCACACACCCAACCCTGATGAGTCATCACTTCCATTAAGAAACAGTCACACATATTACACAGCTGTTATCTTCCACAGCCATTTATCTTGCTTTGCTCTCAGCTAGTCCCCTTATCTTCATAAAAGCAAGCTTTTATCCAGTGTTTTGCTCATAGCACTGTCTTGGGGGTAGGGTGGTGTGTGTGCGTGTGTGTGTGTGTGTGTGTGTGTCTGTGTGTGGGTATTCCTTTTACATCTAAACCAGGTTTCATCATTAGCATCCAGTCCCCTTGTATAGCGCAGCGTGTTTCTGCATTGTGCATTGGTTAAATGCCATCGCCTGTTATGTGATTTTACAATTAGCTTCTCTTATCTTTAAGGGAACACCCGTTTATCCAGTTTCTTGTTCATAACATTGTCTAGTTGGCCTCTGTAATCTAATTCCTTGTTCTTATCACATCCCTCTTGTTGCCAGTTGCACTATTTTCTTTCAAAGCTATTTGTTATGACTGGGAGATAAAAATGCTGACTTATTGTAGCGCCTGCTTCTATTCTAAATGCTATTTTTTCAGCAGTGTATTGTAGTCTCTTGAACATCTTTATTACAAGGCTACTGAAAATGACAGCTAGACATTGGAAACTTTGCACAGGCCATTTGGTTGGCACTTAAATCCGGTGCGGCATACAGAATTAATACAGTTTGATCACAGGAGCAACTAAACCCGCAGACTCTGGGACTGTTAGTGCCATATTTTTACCACGTGAGCATACAGTGACTGACTTATACAAACGTATGCGCGTATTGTCATTCAACAGTGGCGGCTGAAAACCTGAAATGTAAATGTAGGAATGTAAGATCATTACCTGGCACCTGTAGAAATGTCGATGTGGATAACACAGTGGGCTACACAGGGTAAAAACTCGCCTCAGGCTCAGAGAAACAGTGAATAGTGCAGCCCCTCCATCCTGAATGGTCATTTGGCCGATGCACTAAAGGCAGGCGATTCAGCAGAAAGCTGATAAAACTGCCCTATTCACCCTTTACTGTGTCAAAACCTCCATCTGTAGCGTCTGTATATTTCTGTCATTTTGTGTGAAAAAAATAATAAATGTGTCGGTCTTATCAGTGTTTATTCATACTTGACCGAGCAGCATATCTCGTGTACAAATGCCTAGAATATGGATTTCCATTCTTTATACTGAAGGCAAAGGCTATAAAATGTTTGATAAAGTTTCCATGGAGACAAGTATTAAAAAGTAAAGTGAAGTGAAAAAGTCTATTAAAGGCAAAGGCATCACTGGGGTCAAAACTCCATGCAGCAGTAATGATCCAAATTTTTTTTTTTTTAGGAGGGTGGGGGCAGCTGTGGAAAGGGGGTTACAGAAGTCAGTGGTTAAATATCAGAACAACCTAGAAAAACTTGGCAGGTATAGTGGATGAGAAACACTTTCTCAGCACCTAATGTTGAGGTGCCCCTGAACAAGGCAGTTAACCTTGTTGCTGCTCATTTGCTAACAGCAAAACGCTGTAGCTGCCTGCTGGATACAGTATAAATATGGATAAGTGTGGGGAAAAAAGGGTATTGCAGAAAACGAGCATGCACACTCCGTTAACCTGTGGCTGGATAAAGATGAATTCAGAGACAAGATATTTTAGATGTATTGAGTCAATTTCAGCAATAAAAATTTCAGATTTTTAAGATGGGGCCTCTCTGTGTGGAGTTTGCCTGCATGGGTTCTCTCCGGGTACTCTGGCTTCCTCCCACAATCCAAAGAGACATGCAGGTTAGGTTAATTGACGTAAATTAACAGTGAGCGTGAATGGTTGCCTGTCTCTATGTGTCAGCCCTGTGATTTCCCTGTCCTGTCCCCCGCCTCTCGCCCAATGTCAGCTGGGATCAGCTCCGGCCCCCTGCAACCCTCTAAGGATAAGCGGATATAGATAATGAATGGAATGGAATTTCAGATTTCAGTGTCTTACAATCTTCTAATGTTTCTTTTGGTGGACTTGTGATGTAGTTGCTTTGTCTGTATACTCAGAGTGACATTATGTACAGCTTTTTATGAGTAAAATAAAATTCAGGCACTTTTCAAGCACTTTCAAGGTACCTAAACCAAAAATGTCCAGACTCTCAAAGCCTTTATCATCACATCTAAATTGTGACTATAAATGCCAGGCGACAACAAAGAAATATGACAACGGGATCGTTTCATTTCAAATATTAAAAGATTTTTTGGTTTACATAAGTGATTGTGTAGATGATGGAAAACCAGATTATGTTGAAAAAACAAGCATTTTTCAAGGAGTATATTCAAATTCAGGCATATTCCTAACCTTGAAAACATAACAGTTAAAATTAAATATTTTACAAACTTTCAGGACTTTGTACGATCCCTGATTATGTCTCATAATCTGCCGTTTAGTATACAAATGAATCAGATCACAGTCGGGGCAGATCATTTGCATCCTGTATGGTAGTTTCTTATCCCTCCCATCCAAATGGGTGACACAGTTTGTGAATATCGGTTATGTTGACAAGGCAGTCTGTGAATCTGTAAAGCATACACCAGTGAATTTGTCTCCCAGTGTGACATGACGAGATAATGTGGTAGGTAGTTTGATGTTACAACCAGGTGATCCTAATGTCATATGTATTACCAACATGCAATAAACACCACATGTATTATTTACAAAGAGTCTTTATGTCCCTGAGTAGTGGCTGTCTTGGATTGAAATCACTTGAGTACATGCACACAGAGATAGGGAGACACACAGACAGACTCACAGTGCAAAATACCTATGGGGACGATGAAATCTAACCAGGCGTGTAATCTAAAGATTTCTACCAGAGGAATATTCACTTTTCCATCAGTCTGTTGCTTCATCCCTCTGTTATCACTATCCCTCTGCCGTTTATTCCTCCCTCCTTCTGCCTCCGCTCTTGCAGGAGCAGACGCTTTCACTTTCTAAAGTAAACATCACCAGATGGAAATGGACTTATTCTGTGTGTGTGTTTGTGGTTTGTGTGTGTGCTGTAAGTCATCTTTTGCTGTCTGTGTGTGTGTGTGTGTGTGTGTGTGTGTGTGTGATTTGATATTTTTTTATTTTTTTATTTTTTTATACTTATTCTGCACCATGCACCTCTCTCCCTACTTGGATTTCCTTCCTAAAAGCAAATATCCCTTTCCAATACAGACACACACACAGTAACACACACACACACACACACACACTTTAATGGACCAAAGGGCTCCCATGTGTCCACAGGGGGGAAAGCCAATCGTCCCATCATGGTATTGCTGCTTTATGAAAAATGTATGATAGGATATGATAGAAAGCAGAACTCATATCTACACAGTTGTGAATTAATCATTTGGTTTTAAGAGCACTCAATAAGTCTGCCAGTGGCTTTAAAATCATTTTATAAATGTTTTCCTTTTCTTTAACTAGCTTGTTGAGTTCTTTTTACAGAATAGGCCATCTCTCTTTTACTCTGTGACTTCATCCCTCTTTCAGTGTCTGTGTTTCTGTTTCCCACTCTTTTTAATTTGATCTTTCTTTTTATTCACCCTCTTTTTTTCCTTTGCCCCTTTCTCATGCACTGTCCCTGTCTGTACATCCAGAACACCTCTCTATCTCCTTTTTAAGCAGCAGCTATGACTCAGTAAACACTGGTCTAATCACTCTGCCCTTCCAGAAGTTCGATTGCCAGCCAGCTTCCGGTTTAAAATATCATCAATATTTAATTAAGTGATTATCTTTTTAGGACACAACACAGATAGGAAAAGGAAAGAGGCTTAAAAGTTGGCTCCAGTTCATGGATAATCCTCTTGTCAAAATGGCTGCCCCTGCAGTGGTGCTGTCCACCCACCTGACCAAACTAAAGTCCTACAGATAAAAATAAAATATTGTTTTTATTGAATTGAGTTTTTTTCCAGGCAAGAAAGCAGCCCGGGCCTCTGCTTCCCTACCAACTTCTTCCTGTTCCCCTTGAAGATCCCCAAATGCTCTGAAATTATGTATATTTGCAACAAATACAAATGCATTTTTATTGGTGTTTGTCTGGCACCAGAGATCAAAACTCTTCCAAAACACCAAGGGAACATCTCACCGGTTACTTTCTAGCTTCTTTTCAGCTGATTCATGACCTACCAAACATCTTCTGGATCTTGTTCGTTCAACATATCTTCTATCTATATCACAAGAACCCACTTTTATCAGCAGTCTCATGTTTTGGTCATTACTAAAGGCTTGTGACGGTAGGTGTGAGTTGGGAAAAGAGTTGGTCAGTTCACCACCACATAAACACACAGCACCTTACTGCAGCCGCTGCACCTAACCGTCAGAAAGCGCTTCTGTATGTCGTTCTAGGAGGCACGGACAAACGATGTATTTTGTCGTGTAATGTGGAGGACTTTCCTTGGTCAACAAAAAGGGCAACAAACAGTGGGTCAGTAGAACAGATACTGAGTGGCATAACCAGAGCAAGACTCAAACACTTAGTCTGGCAGTGAGTGTAGGCAGTTGTCAATTTCCTCTGAGACTAATTGGTAATGAGGAGTAGCTCAGCAGGCAGGTGACTGGGTCAGGTGACAAAAGGAGCAAACCGAAAGCTCTGCACTGGTAGCTAGTCGACAGGTGAAGAATTTATAGTACACAGACTAATCAGAGAAAGCAGATAATATGGGAGAGGCACACAGAACCAGGGCACTCTAGTTCAGCACAAGGACAATATCATCTGCAAACAACAATAATTTCACCTTTACCCGTCTGAAAAAGGTACTCTCAAGTCCTCAACTGTGCTTATATATTCCTTGCATGAATGTCTTGAAAAGAGGGCATGCCATGGTCATCTCATTAAACTCTTGAATCGTGGGGCTTGATTATATAGATCATAGGCTTTCTTGGAAGGAAGCCGAGCACTGGGATTATTTAATAACTGGAAAACATCCCTGAGCCCCTTTTAAATTTTTAAGGCTGAAGTTATTCAGTCGTTACTTCCTGCAGGTAGAATCCGCTGCTACACAATATTGCCCATCAGTGCTCTGTTGGAGGCTGAAAATCTAGCTTTTCTTGGAGGCCATTAGGTTCTCATATTGAACTCTCAGCAGGCAAAATAGATCTATTAAACCTGCTCTGATTTTAATAGCAGGACTCTTTCAGAAGCATCCGGGGCAAACCACTAATGCTAGTATTCAAAAGCCAGTAACCAAGGTTGCACATTGCAGTCTTAAGTGGCATCCTGTTAGTTTTACAGTCAGGCATCAGGGCCTATGCTGGGTAACTTGACACTTGAGGGTAGACTGTTGAACTTCTCCAACTGATAAAAAAAATGAAGGGCATTGATGCACATTTTTCAGCCAGTGAAAGGAGTCCACACTTGGGCGAACAACATGGATCCATTCCATATTTTAGATTTTACATTTACAGCCTCTGAAACAGAAATAGAATTCAGCTTTTTTTTTTTTCTTCACTTAAATTTTGATTTAATGTCGACAGGTATAAACAGACCACAGCAGAAATGCCGACAAGTTATCAGTCACAGACATTTGCAAAGTTAGCCTTTGTTTCTCTTTATTCTAGTACCAGCTGGGTCAACACTTTCTGTGGCTCTGCCTGCCTCTGCTAAACTGCATTAAGAGCCTATTGCTTTAAGAGGCTCCACTGCTGGGGGAAGCTCCTGTACAGTGGGACTCCCATTAAGACACACAACTATTATATCTGTGTTGTTGTTGGAGGTGATAAATCAGCAGCTCTGAATAATTTACCAGCATGGACGGGGAGAGAGATGAGAGATTTAAAGGTACTACACTGAGAATGGAAAGCTCTCATTTGTTTGTCTCTCTCTCTCTCACCCTCTCTCTCCCTTTCCTTCGCTCTCTTCCCCGATCTCTTCTATGTCCCCATCTGTCTCCATATCCCTTCTCTATTTCTCTCTCCAACTGGATTTGGGGAGGAATCATACTGCTTGCCTAAAACACACACACATATATACACACAAACCTCTCTCTCTATCCGTTCTCTATGTGAAATCATATATCACCATGGGCAGGGGTCTTATCAAGCTTAACTTTGATTTGGCATGTATCAAACTATGGTGTTATCTTAATTATGTTCCCAGACGTTTTCAATTGATAAAGCTTATCTATTGATAGAGATTTCCTTGATAAGGATTATCAAAGGTTTGACAAAGAAGAGGGTGAAATCTGCAGTAACCTCCATGTAAGTGGTCGCTTCTTTGCTATACTGCAGGAGGCGCAGTATCCCACACAGCACAGTCTTTCTTATTGTTAGTGTTCTGCCAAAACCTTGTATTTCCAAAAGGTCAGCTTTTCAGGATCTGAATCTAGTCTCAAACAATCAGACCTTTGCCAACTGTTTATTGTCAGTGCAATAGAAAGGTCTTGGTGAAGCTTTTCTTAAGACCGAATGAAGGCAGACAGTATCATTCAGAATAGGTTTTTCTTTGTTATTTATTTAATTCAAATCCAGACTGATAATTAAAACAACCTACGCCAATGTAAATGTGCTGGGGTCGTTGCACCAATAACAGTTGCTGACTCACACACTGTGCATCGCACTGAATAATTGAATGACCTAAAAACCTTCAATGTAAATGTACCATGTGGGCAACATGAAATGAACAGGTTGTGGGTATGATGAAGGGGTGGAAGTGATCAATCACTTGAGTCAGACTATAAGCACCAGATCTTTGTCGTCATGTTGTTATGTACTGTTTCTTTCCTACCTTACTTTGATTGTGGGAACAGAAAACATTTTCTGTGACATTGTCAGAAGTACATCTTCAATATATTGCATTGTCAAAGTTTTTTTTTTTCAAACAACCCACCCCATGTTTTTCCATTACTGTTTTTGGTAAATTACTTTAGTATTGTTGTGATGATATATGTGGTGTGTTTGTGTTTATTGGGGTGTATAGGTTTGATTTTGTATGTTTGACGCGAGAAGGATGTTTTCACATTCATCTGCTAAAAGTGGAAAGTTTGTATGTGCTCATTGAAAATCCTATTTTCAGGGGCGGGCCTACAAGCATGATTTGTGACTTCACAAACAGCTTGGAAGCAGCCAATCCTGGACCAATATTCACCTGTGATGTGGAAACTTGAAGCCTCCGACGCACATACATTGAGAATGGACTTTACAGTGAAGCAGGAGACACCAGCAGTTCAACTTATATTTATAGTTTCTGGATTTTTACTGAAGGGGTAGCAGTAGATGTCATTTCAAAGATTTTAACAAGATTATTGAACTTTTTTTGTGAAAAGAACATATCAGATACAAATCATTATTCAAAGTAGAGCAATTTATATACATGTTAAAATATGTCTGGAGGGGATCTTTAATAAAAAAAATCAAATACTAAAATGTCTTTGGTAATTCATTTGGTAAATACTATTTGCAGACCACAGGTTAAAATGGTTAATCTTTTTGAGATTTAGACTCAAACTGATGCTAGCATGCTATTCTGTAAAATATACCTACTACTAACACAACTTCTGCTATTAACAAGGACTCAAAATACAAAATAAATTACTTCAGATCATGACAGATGGCGTTATATGACAGTTTAACTGGACCAGTGTCTTTACTGATTGTGTGTAACTCTACTATGAGACTATGAGACAAAATGCAAGTGCCTGCAAGTGGAACAAAATCAGTCTGGGCAATGTAACATAGCAAAAACCCAAAATGTCATTAGGTCAAGGTAATTACTAAGAATCTGTCCCTCTTTGCAAATTGTGAATTGTTGTAGACAAATTAGAGTTTTAAAAGCACCCTTACATCATCCTGCCTGTACTCAGAAATCAAGATATTTTCCATTGTGTAGTTTTTACAAAGCTAATGCTTTACTTGTGTGACTTTCTTTATGTTTTCTTTTACTTGTGAGGAGTACAAACTGACACATTTTGGCCTTCAGATCTTATCAGTTTGGGCGCCTCTGTATAGATGATGTGAAAATTAGAAACCTTAACTCAACACCCAAGGACAGTCTGAAAAAGACACACATCTACTGGCAACATTGCGGGTCATCCAATTTAATGAATATAAACTAGAACACAAAAATAATAGTGTTCATACCGGTTAAGACCACATGCAGAAATAGCTGATTCACACCTGCGTAATGTGATGAAAGGAATAGATAGTTTAGAGTTTGAATAAGCCTCTTCAAACGTGCTTGTTGTGAATGCATGTTTTTATGTCTTTTTATAGGCCCTGCTTCTAAATTTAGGAGTCTGTTCTAATCAAATCAGCACACCAGGTTCACTGCAATGTGCTCTTCTTTAAAAACATAACAACCAATTAACTTCAGCAAACTTCACTGTGTGTAATTAGCTGTGAGAAGGCAGCGTGCCGAATAAAGGGCAGCGTTAATTACAATTATGATCACTAATCATGTAATTTCTCATATAGTTTTGTTGCTAAAGCCTATAAAGTCATTTTATTGTTTTCTCTCAAATTCGTATGGTCACAGAAAGAATTGTAAATGTCTGTTTATCATGGCTTCCAAGAAAAGATACAACTTTGGTTTAGATATTTTGGATAAAAATCCTCCTGACTCCCTCTGCGGCCATCCATGCTGGTGAGTGGATGCATTTATAAGAGTGTAAGCCACTTTGTATAAAAGCATCTGCCAAATGGCATTTGTTAGTTATTGGGAAGTCAGCTATGGTGCTTTATCAGCTGCATGAAGCCTCAACTCAGCTCTGTTTAAACAGAGTCATGTCTGAGTGGTTAGTTTTATCAGAGGCGCGAGGTTGTGATGTCCACATGTGAGCCATCTTTGTTTCAAAACTAGGTCAGTACATGAGACTTTAAATAGCTTACTGGGTATCATTTGTGTCATCTTCACCCGCTGCCATGTCACAGTTCATGAGGTTTTCTGTACTGAGAATTGTTACCAACAGACTGGACGACCACATTCTTAAAATGCCTTGCTGACTGGTTTCTTGTTGCACGACTTCTTACATGACTTGTGGACTGAAAGAGTATTTAGTAGCATGACAGATTAAGTGGGATTCAGAAGGGATTCGGCTATGGGCATTTGGCAGATGCCAATGTTTTGCTAACCTGATTCCATTACCTGCGTCTTGTCGCCCAGAAGCACTGCACATCCTCTTGAGTGATCTTACATAATGTAGATCCAGCGACTCTAATGTTCAGAGTTGCCAGTGTCACACCTGCTCTCAGACATGTTTGATATCAACGGCGAGTTGCCACAAGCCTAGCCATGAAGGAAGGAAATACTGACAACAAGCAGAGATGTAACAGAGAAGAGCAATTATGTAATACATTGCATTTAAACATCAAATTTCAAGGCAGAATACTATAATTCTCTCCATATGCAGTACTCAGTATACAGGGGATCAAAATAAACAATGAACGTGAAATGGGCCAAAGTTGACCTGAAACTGATGACTTTTTTGGGACTCACCAAGCTCAGGGTGGGTAGCAGATCTCTAGCTGCCTTGTTCTAGATTAAGATTTTAGTTCAGCATGGGATTCAACCTGCTGTACATTATGAGATTACTTGTGTAATTGCATTCACATTACTTTTATTAACTTTGTGATGGAGAGCAATATGGGGACGTTCACACTGTAAATTGGTTTGCTAGCTCACAAAATACAAATTTGTTTAGTGGCTAAAAAGGAAGCGATTCATTGCTGAACCTTTCTTTAACTTACTCTGTGTTGTCTTCACTATTAACAATTTCTGCTGGCATCAAAAACATGTTGGAGAAAACACAAGCAGTCCCATCACGGTCCTCCTGAGCTCCACCCGGAATCTGCGTAGCTTTGACATGTATTTACATTTTTGAGGAGGTGCAGGTTGAGCTTCCTGCACGTACATCGTGAGACACAGAAGCATAAATCCAGCTTTACTGCCACAGCAGAGTGTCAGATGTTAAGGAGCAGGATTCAGCTGTTTCTCAGTGCTCTGAGATCAAAGGCAATAGTACACTCAAGTGTATGCTGACGAACATATACACTACAGTTGTTCACATAGAAACCCAGATATACACAAACCCCGATGCCTGCATGCATACGCAAAAGCCCCATGTCTCAGTGTTACTCTGCATGGGTCTGTGGAAATGCTCCTGTGTAATGAAGCAGAAACTTTAATAAGGACTTTACAAGGCAGAGATCTGATTCTCTTTCTCTCCCTCATGCTGCCTCCTTCACTCACGCATACCTGCACACACCATTTAATTTAAATCCCACCCAGGTTGAGCGGTCAAGGGGGAGACGAGAGAGGGGGAGGAACATGTAATGAATATTGGGACATATATTAACTGTCACAATGGGACGTCCACTTTCACTTTTTCATCTTCTCTCTCGCCTTTTTCCGGGGTCACTCAGCCCTTCGCTCCCCCTCTGAGCTGTAGCTGCTCGTCTGCCTTTGACACCGTCGTCCTTACACACTCAGACTGACTAATATGGCTCTTGTAGACATGGGAGGAGGGCCAGAAGATGGTAGAGAGAGAGGAAGATGGGGAGGGAGGAGACTTTGACACACATACTGTACACAGAAAAGCAATGACAGATAATTGAAAACGAGATAATCATGCAAACATTTTGACTTTTAAAATTCTAACAATAAAAACCTGAATAATGGAACTAAAATTAGAGTTTACTCACCTTTGTTTGAACCCAATTTCATTTCTGGTATATACTAAAATAGTGTTCAGTGTATTCTAAAGGGTCAGTTCACCAAATTTCACAAAAACCAAACAAAAAACATAACATACTCAAAGTCCATTGTTGTGGACAGTTATTTTTTAACTCTCTACTGAAGAAAGTGTCCCTAGGAATACTGTTGACAGCTGATAATCTGATTGTGGAAAGAGATGTTGTTGTTGAATTTTTAAATATAATTTGTCAATGCTGTAAGCACCGCAAACAAAATTCCGTTCACCTTCGTTGTCTCGGCGTGGCGCCAGAAATCTAAGCGATGGCTATCTCAATACCTGGGCAAACAAAACCAAATCTTTGTGCTTGTCAAAATATGATTTTTTACCTTGTTATTTTACGACATTCTAAAAGTGCTGTTCTCCTCTGGGTCACCATTTGCACATCGCACATTCTTGGTGGGGATAAGAAAGCCACATGGAGAGAGGGAGAGAGAGGAGAAAAAGAGACCCAGTAGTGGAAGGATTGTAACCACAGCAGGGGCACTTGTCTGCCATCTCTCGCTGAGACAACCTATAACAGAGATCAGGGGAGGTGGAGAAGGAGAAACTGAGAAATGCAGGGGCGGAGGGAGCCGGGGAGGAGAGGGTTTTCTTGAAGCTCAGTGGAGCGTTGATGTGTCTCTGTCCAGCTGAGAGCAAAGAGATAGTGAACCTATCTGCTGTACCAGGGGGTCTGCAGAGAGACACATGCAGGAGAAACAAACAGAGAGGACAGAGAGATGGAGGCTGAAGTAAAGAGAGAGAGAGAGCGGGGTATCGATGTGAAGATAAAGACCAACAGAGACAGAAGGAGGGATTAAGAGAAGACTGCTGTGATAATAATTGCTGTCATCATTACTTTTTTTCATGTTGCTGTTGCAGTGGGCTCTGCCTTTTGTTGGGGAGAGTGAGGAGGTAGATCACTGAAGCTGCGCCAGGCAAGATTTGGATGTAAAATCACACCCTGTGCAGTCGGCCTAAATCACAGACCAGTGCTGCAGTGGGGAAAAGCATCAAATTCCAGCTACGATACAGTAACTGAGAGAACATTTCCTCCTGTCTGGTATAGATAATTCTCAATTCTTACAAATGCCCCAAAATGGAGTAAAATACAAACTGTTTGTCAGCAGCTGAGTGAGCACTTGGTCCAAAGAAAGCTGAACTTACAAACAACTTGTGGCTCTCCTGTCACAATCAATAGTAAACACCTGCAAAACTGCATAGTACAACTTTACTACTAATGTAGCACTTTCATTTTTAAACTGCTACTGTAGAGATATTCGAGACTGTCCTAAGAGGAACAACAGCATCAGTAGTTTCAGCAAATGCCCCCAAACAGCATACGTTTACACTCAAATGAGAAAGCCCACTAGCAGCTGTAGTAATTATGACGGAAGCAAAGGAGGAAGTCATGTGACTTTGTTATACAGCGTCAAAGATGGCATAGGGAGGAGGTCACAATGGATGGATACAAAACATCTGACTTCAAAACGGGAGACCACTGTCCATTTCCCGTTTCCAACCGGCAGTCAATATGTGTGTTTGTTTTTTTTGTTAAAGCATGACCACAATCTTCCTGTAGCTTTAACTACGTTATTATTGTAACCATGATGACGAAGGTCCCCTAACCTTAACAAAGTGGTCATGGTAACCCAAACCAAGGTCTTTCCCTGAACCTATCCAAGACGGTTTTGTGTCTAAACCTAACCAAACCTTAGCCATAGCGTTGCCACATCATAAATGTATTTTTAAACTGTGAAACGGTTTTGGAAGGCACAGAGATAATGACATCGTCCTGCTGATAGAGGCTACATAATCAGAAAACACTACTCACTAGGTGTTGTTCTAGGGGGCGTGGACAAATTATGTAAATTTGCTGTTTAATTTGGATTCTTCTTCTTTGGAGTTTTCTTATTAAGTCTACAACAAGTCCCCCCAAATTAACGGACAAAAAAATGTAACAGCATTTTCTGATCTGATGCCCGTATCAGCAGCATAACGTCAACTGGCACATGCCTTACAAATTACCACACAATCCATGTTGAAGTCCGACGTTTACTTGAGCCATCCATCCACGCTGACCGTCTCTGTCTGCGGACGTCACTGTTGAAGAGAGAACACTTTAAGAATAACTGACAGATTGACTGATTATTTTCTTTAATAAGCAGTGACAGTAATGGAGTTACTTGTATGTATTTTCCAGATGGTCCAGTGAGTCCACACATTAATACAGTACTCAGAAAAAGAGGTGCATGGCATGCAAACAAAGGTCGTCGGCTGTAAGTTTTCGGCTAACAAGGCGCTCCCTGTATAAACATTATAGCCTGTTAAAAAAGAGCTTATATACAGTTTATCAATTATGAGGAAAATATGAGAGAATATGACAAGTAATGCTGATATTCAGGCATGTAAACTACAAGTTTTTCCATATAACGTTAATTATTATAATAAACTAATAATCAGAATACTGTGCGCCAGGTAACTGTTTACTACTGTTAGACAATTCAAAAGACTTGCTTTCTTTTCTGTGTCTCATTTTTGGTCTGAAATTCGAGTTGCTTTCTTATCTCACTCAGTCTACAATGTAGCAGCATTTTGAGTAAAATTGTTTTATTTCATGGTGACTATGTGGATCCAACAGTGTGTGTGTGCGCTGCGATCAAATGTATGTTGTGAACCTCCCCATTATTAAAACATGGACATTACACATCCTGAATGGGCCCTCTATTAATTTTTAATATGAAGAATAGAGAGGAGAGAAACGAGGGGAAGGAAGGAGGAGATGTGATTCCAGGGGAGAAGACTTGAAGAGGCGTGAGCAGAGGAAAGAACAGAGCTCTTGGTTTTAAACACAGGACCTAGAAGGTACATTAGAGCTATCAATAAATCAAGAAATAAGAGAGTAGTTTAAAGTCAAGGAAAAGAGATGCTAGATCTCTTTTTCTCATAGCTTTTGACTATTTTTCAGCAGCTGAAAATAGCTGTATTTCTCTCAAGCCAACAAAAAAAAAACACTGTTGAAGTTATTAGTCTATTGAAATTATGATATGAACTGTAAATTGCTTATTTAGCATTAAGAAAATGCTACAAATGGGCATTAGCCGCTCCAGTCTTTTGCCACAACATTATTGCAAACTTCAAATCTAATTACATTTTAACAACCTCGTAATGCTTGGGTGGACCCACATTCAATTATGCTTCGTGCTTTATTTTAGGTGGTCTTAATTATTTATGCCGTTTTCTAATAAAGCTTCCACATTCTCATGGCTAATAGTCTAATGGTCTCAATTTATGATGACTTAAACATTGTGTTCTCTCATGACCATCAAACCATGATTTCCAGGGTTATTGTCTGGGGTTTGATAGTCCTTCAATCGTTTCTTAAATCTAACAAAAAAATCCTGCTACAAAGTTGGCTTGAGGACAAAACAGCATTTTGTTTTGATAAAATATAGTTTTCATCACCATTTCTTCTATCTACATCTCCTCATTTTTGCTACAGCTAAAACACCATTTTCTTAATAATGAGGGGACTCCATCTCAGTCAAGTGTTCATTTTTTGGTGGTAGAAACTCTACATCTTAAAGTGGCTGAGAGAGAAAGCTCTTATCCTTTCATCCTCCTGCTCTCTTCTGTTACAATTTCTCCCACGATTTTATATATGAACAGTATTTCCTATTTATTGCTAGCTGACCTTATATCACTACCCATATAAAATCCAGCAAACTCTCTTTAACTTGTCTGGTATACTGATGGCCTTGTTTTATTGGCATTTTAGTGAATCTATATTTAAGTTTCTATGTTGAAGCTTGCTGTGGCCTGCTTGAGCTTAACCAATAAAAGGAAACTCACAGAACCTGCAAGTTAATGGCTGAAGATATGTCATTGATGATGGTGGCCTGCCTGTTGGAGAAGAGATCAAGCTTGTGATGTTTCGATGCTTTTTGTGGCTAAACTTATTAGTGAAATAAGCAGGTACTGCAGTTAGCCAGGTAACTAAGGTAACACAATTAATTTTATTTTACTGTTTTACTGTCAGCATGACAGAGAGAGAGAGATAGGGAGATGTTTCAGTCACATTAAGGACAATATCCAAGGTGATTTATAATAATACACCACAAGAGGAAGTTTTTTTCCAGCCTTATTCTGTCACTTTTCATCGTTAATAGTCCCAGGTACATCTGATTCTCTCAAAAACTTTCTCTGTATCTCCGGTTTCCACTATCCTTTATCATACACACCCACACAACAAGTCTCTTCAACTTCTCCTAGCTCGAGTGGGTTTTCCAGCACAGTGATAAATCTGAAATCCTGCTTTCTATTTAAGTAACATATGTACAAACTTCTGGGGGAGGTTAGCCTAAACAATTACCATTTTGAGCTGAGTAATTTACTTTCTGTAAAATAAACTCAGGACGCAACGTGTCAACACTGAAAAAGCTTTTAGAAAGATCACCAACAAATGGATGACTAACAAAGACCGGATGTTCTCTCTAAAGTTTTTAACTTCAGCCATCAAAACAGATCTCCCGTTCTGCATCCGTCCTGCAACTGTTCTCCAATTTCTTATTCTTTGATGTTGGCCACCATTCTGACCAGAGAAATACATACTCAATACAAGTACAAATACTGCTCATGTACGCCAGAGGATGACCTCTATCGTTTTGGTAATCCTCTGACGCTTTGTCTGTTGTCACCATTAGGCCAAAATGTAGTCAAATATCAGAATCTGACAGGTGGACTGGCACGAAATTTGTGAGCACATTGCTGCTCTACAGAGGATAAACCCATCTCCATTTTGTACACTTAAAGATCTTTCCTCACAACTAGAAAGGCAGATTGTCATGAAATTTACTGTGGATGTTCTTGGTCCCCAGAGGACGAATCCTCTAACATCACTGCCAAAGTGATGCATGCTCCCAAGAGAATAAACCACTGTGTTGTTAATGATTTTTTTTTGGGGGGGCGTTTTTACTTGCGGCACTGTCAGGACAAACTTTATATAAGAAAAAAAATGTTGGCATTGGTATTCTGAGGTGTAATAAACATTGGAGCCTCTAGGGGCCACTAGTGTAGCTTTACATTTTTAATCTTGTTTCCTGTTTGTTTATTCACCGACAACTACCTCTGATTTTTAAGTATTCATTTTTGTAGGTTTTTTCTGAATGTGTGGGTGTTTGTGTCAGCATGGAATGATATGAAAGAGTCAGTGCTTTTAGGTTTATGCAGGTGTACATACATTATGTGTATACTGCATGTATATTCTCTGTGAAGAAAGTGTGATATATAATTTAGAAAGAAAATGTGGGATTTGTACAATAGCAACAACCACTCTTAAAGGCTTTGTCAGCCTATTTTTGAGATCGCTGGTGAAGCTGGAAATGATTTGGTGTGAAGCTGTGAATTATACTGTCGTTGCAAGGCTTAAATGATGCCCACTGGCTCCTTTCTATATCTGTGCATCAGGTCCTGTGAATTGATAGATTCTTATACATAACCTTTGTTTTATTCCCTCATTGAGATTGAGGTATCTGTTGCAAGACAGACCCGAGAACAGCAGGAGAATAATGTGCAGAGAAAAGACAACAAACATATTTCAGTCACGCACATACACACAAATACAACCATAAAAATCTCTAAATAGTTCAAAGTAAGAACTTAAAATCACCCAATGGGATGAGAAAGTCAAGTTTTAAGTTACTGACAGTCTTTCCAAAATCAGTATTTACCTGTGGGGAACATAGAGTTAGTCAGAATTGAGGTCTTTGCTGGTGAGAGGAGGAATTTATTGTATATTATCCAAATCAATTAATTAATCAAATAAGTGTCCAGCACTTATATCATTAAGATTAAAAGGTAGTTAAAAGCTTAGTCTATGTCCGCTGTTTGAGATGAGAGCAGTTCACACTTCATCTCTTGTGAAAACATCTGGATTGATGACTGAAGGCCGATGGTAGATTTCCAGCAACCTAACCTTCACATTCTTTAGTGACCGATGGCTGACAGTGTCTACCACATGCAAAGAATGATTCACTGTTTAGTATGCAGAGGGAAAACACAGAATTTGTAAAAATCACTATGAAAAAAAAAAGAGGCAAAAAAGACAAATGTGTGCAGATGAGATAAAAAATAAGGGGCTTATAAAAGCAAGCCAAACTCAAAGCAAACACAAACAGAAAACATCAAAACAACAAGCAATGAAACATCTGACTTGGATAACAGCATCAAAACACGCAGCAGAATGAAACATGATGGAAAATTGTAAAACAACAACTTGCAGAGGTTAATGTTTCGGGGAAAAAGCCAAATCAGTGGTGGTGCATTTTAAATGCCAAAAAGATGCATTGAAGTCATCAGGAAACTTCACAACAACTCCCATTTTCAGATGAATTGACCTTTCTGAGGTTTGTATCCAACAGAAACAATGCATTTATTTTTTCAATAGCATCGTCATGTCCTTCATAGCACATGCTTTACAGCAGAAGACACTATCTTCTCCACAGAGAGCATCGGGTTTTTTCTATAACCTTGTCTTGAATAGAGCAGGATAAATACTCTGAAGTGAGAAGTGACAGTTAGTGTGTTTTTCTTTTTTTTTTTGCGTTTTCATGATGCAGTCCATGGGCAGAGAAAGATGAGTAACACACAACTAAAGAACATGTTTGAAGTATTTACAACTGCAGGTATGTCAGGAGAGGGAGTTTCTATAGGCGATAGGGACATCTCTACATTTCAGCTGCCGAAACTTAACCAGGCTGTAGCCATAGAGGATCAGAAATTCCTCATATGAGACATTTTTGGGGCTCATTTTGGAAGCCATGTCTGGTTATTTTGTCATAAGGATTTGTTGGCAGATACAGCAGATGCATTAAGTTTGATGGCATAGGTTTAATTTCAGCTTTGAGGAGAACACACATTCTGGATATGATAATAAATTGTGCAAAACAAACAACAAAAAACCATACAATAGATGATATGATATAATTGATTTATGCATTGGGTAGGGGTTCAGCATTTGAGTCATTCAAAAAAAAAAAAGAATAGTAATGGGGGTTAATTTGCCACTTCCTACAGACAGATATAGCATGTTCTCACTGTCAGGATCTTCAATGTGACACCAATCAAAACAACAGCCAGACTCACTTCACTGCTTAAGTGGCTCTGATTAGCTTTTGATATTCAGTTAAATTCAAATTTATTTATATAGCGCCAAATCAAAAGTTATATCAGGGCACTTCATATAGGTCTAGACCGTACTCTTTATAATATTATTTACAGATTCCCTTGGGAAGAACACTGTGTTCTCCACATAAAACTGGGCTAATTTAAGGACTGTAGATGTTGTGTCGTGGTTATCAAAATGTATTTTCCCAGGCATTATAAGGGCAATGTTGCAAATCATTTATGGTGCTAAGATAATTAATCTGTAAACTTCTCATTCCTCACAGTCCTGACCAAGCCAGGATTTCTTCTCTAATTAGTAGAATTGGTGTGTTTAGGTTAAACTTGCGCTATTGTTGCTGTAACAAGGTTTAACATCCTACCACCAAACAAACATCATTTCTGTTCATATTTGTTCTGTTGTCTCAGCCACGTTTTCTCTACAATGTGAGTTCTAAAATATATATTATATACCTCCTCTAGGTGAAGGGTTAACAGAGCTACAGCCAATCCATTTCCCATCCATGGTGACTTTTTTTGTGTGTGTGTGTGTGTTAAACTGAGGAAAATCTATCCGGTAAATCAATCATTCTCCATCACGAGCAGATTAAATGTCCACATAATCAGCAACTCTTAACAACACACACACACACACACACACAGATAGACATATGTATAAATAGGCATCATACACATACACACATGGATATGTTAGTGTAGTTTTGGCAAACATTTTGCTGTGTGGACTTTTGGACTCTACACACTAGCTACACACACACACACACACACACACACACACACACACAAGCTCACAGTTGTAATTATGTGGAAAGTACAGTGGCCATTTCTTTTCATTGATGTCACTGTCCTGTAAATGGTAACAGCAATAAAGTTGATCTAAAGATTCAGGGGGTACATGAGAAAGGACAGTAATAGTGTTTGATTATCTGTCTCAGTTTGACTTAGTGTGTGTGTGTGTGTGTGTGTTCCAACAGCCATTTTAAAGAAAAGAAAACAGGGTCCCTAAATAGCTCCTCTAACATAATTACCAGCGTAAAACAGACAACACAAAACACAATCACGGAAGCATGTGCACACGCAGATGCACAACACACTGTTTGTCATGTCCGTTACAGTGTGATTGCTTGTCTGGCAAGGTAACTGGCAGATCATTAGCCAGCTAGCAGGCTACAAAATTAGCATCCCGTGACAGAAACGTGGAAAAAAACAACCCTAAATGCAAACCAACACAGACATCACTCACTGGAACTAATGAATGCACTGCAGCAATAACAACCACATGCTACAAGGCATGTGACAAATATTAGTGTGGGGAGAGCAACATGAGAGCAGAAAATGCTCGCTTGTAAAAACACACACACACACACAGAGTTTCTAACTTAAATTTGGATACCTGTCCATGTTCAAGATAAATGTGAAAAAATTAAAAAAGTCAAAAAGTGCATGAAACACTGAATAAAGGGCCCATAAAAGGATTAAAGATTTGAAATAATTTACTCAGCAAAGCTAATGTGAAACGTGAGCTTTGAACACACTGACGATCACGTGCACACCACCATCATTTTTCTCCCTCTTTCTCATTCTTCTCCTCTTCTCATGTCTGCCACAAACTTTATGCAGCAACCAGCTTTAAAAATATGAAAAATTGATGGATTCCTTAAACATTTAGAACACCAATAAAGTTAACTTTTTCCAGGTTCAAGGTTTCTATGTGGCTCCGACCTGAAGGGCCACCACAGTTTGAGCTACTTTACTCTACAAATTTTAACATCCAGGATCCCTGAGAAGCATTCATTATTCCTCCAAAGTACACTAGCACATTAAGCAGGCTTTATCTTTGGAATTAACAATTAATGAATATATTAATAATAGTCTGTATGTATGAATCATGGGAAACACACTACAAGTAAATTCTCACACAATATGGTTATTTTTGTATGTGAAAGCATTCAAATGACTCAACTGCAGTTTTAAGACCACAATTTGATTGCCTAGCACTGTAACTTATACCATGAAAAAGTGGCACTGAGCTGGCAGATATTTTTTTTGTATCATCAAATCATATTTCTAATTTCCAAAGTAGGTGAAAGATGTTTGGCAGGTATGACCTTCTGCTGAAAAACAAACCCTGAGGAAAATAAACACCTCTGTGTCCGCCACAGAAAGAGACAGTTTGGTGTGTGATTTATATTGTTGACAAAAAAGGTTTATGCAACCAGTTCAGACTTATCTGTCCATCAATTTCAGGCTGCGTACCAGGTTCCAGGTTATAGTGGCAGCAGAGTAGCTGAGCCAAACACTGTCCTCTGCAGAAACCTGTGTTGCAGGGATATTTCATGTGTGTCTGTAGCATCTTCTGGATCTACCCTGGGGGTCTTCTTCCAGTTGAATGTGTGTAAAATACCTCTAAAGGGAGACGTCGTAGAGGCATCCTAATCCGATTCTTGGACCACCTTATCAGGCTTCTTTCAGTGCAACTGAGCAGCGGCTCTTCTTTGAGCGCCTCTGGGTGAGCCCAGACACAGAAAGGAAACTCATTTAGCCACTCGTATTTGCAATATTGTCCTTTGGTCAGATGACATTGCATAGCATTTGATCTTCCGGCTAAGCTCCCAGCGCCAGTACAATAAGACTGTATGGCTGGAGGTATATGGTATTGCCATTAATATTGCCCTCAAAATTTTGGATGCTCTTGTGGACCCTTGTTATTAGAAGCAGTTAAGGTTTATACACATTTTGGGCTGATCCTAGCAGAGTTCTGGAAAAGAAAAAAAAGTGACTAAGGACGAATCCCCATGTTTCCTCAGGCTAAGCTTGGCTGAGTTCCTTTGATTTTCTGAAGGTGAGGCAGTATTCCTAGTCCAGGCAGGGATACCCCCACATAGTCCACGAATTTCTCTCTGTCTGGTCCCTCACCTAGAACTTGCCATGAGAGGTCCTACCAGGTGCTATTCTCTAGACAACACAGCTCCCCAGGTCATGTGGTGTGCACCACAGATGTACTGTATCTGTCATATATCTTTGCTTGACAGATTTTGACAGGCATTTCTGAAACATCTGACTTCCGTTCTTCAGTACTCTCTGCAAAGACCAGTTCTATGGTTATTTTCTTAATGTTATACCTAATTTAAGGCACTGACAGTGTGATTGACAATAGTCATATTACAATGTTTTACATAAAGTCAGTCACTGATCTGTTCCCGCAGTCAAGCATAATGTCTTAATGGACTAACTTATGTTGAGAGAAGTTGGTTGATTGGTTGCGTCCCACCTGCAAAAACCTGCCTATTAGCAGCATTTTGAACCTAGGTCTCTGTACTGGTGCACAAGTGTTTTGCCCCTGCACCATAAGTATGTGCCCAAGAGAATAGTTTTTCAAATTCAGTTAAAAGTCACCGCAAACAGCAAATTAAAATGAAACCCATCCATTTGAATTTGCTGTTCGCGTTTCAGCTGCAAAAGTCTGCATGCCTGATTACTGACTGTTTGGCTGAGTGAGTGACTGATACACTAGCTAGCTGATTCACTGTGTCCCCATTTCCTCTATTTGCTATTTGTTTGAATCGTCCAGTCTTTTCTACACAAAATACATCAGGATATCACAAACAGCTGTGCAAGTATTGTTTTTTGTATGTTTATGTGTTGGTGAAAGTTGGAAAGACATCCTCGGCCATAACAACCATAACAGTGTCCACTTATGCCACATTATGTTATGTTCAGCTCAGGTTAGCATACTCAGACAATGCAACTAGTAGGATACATGTATTTGTATGAACAGAAAAATCTTTGACAGAAAGTTGATCCTTATTGCTCAAAACCGTTAGGAGACAACGTCAGGTTCAAACATTTGCTTCCACTTCAGTCACTTACAGTTTGAGTTGTACAATAGCTGCTGTCGTCATTAGCTGGAATGTCTGTCTTTTGTCTGTAGCTCTCCACAGCACAACTGACTTAACTGGGCTACAAGGAAATTAGACTTAATGGTTCATCTGTCAAGAGGGAACAAAACCCTGGACCTTGTGGACCACAATTTGCATAATACATTGTGTGTCCTTACTGTACCATTCAACCACAGCATGTAATTTTCTCTTATTCAACCACATTATATCACTCAAGCAAAATATTTTACCATATGCTACACTGCTAAAGCTACTGTCACACCTACTGTAATCTTGCAATAGGGCTCATTAAATCCCAAACTCTTTCCCATGTCCCTCAGAATTATGAATTTTTTTTTGTTGCAGAGTCGAGTGACAGGGTCAGAACTAGTAATTACCATGGCAACACACCTTAGATTTATGTCTAGGTGACATCCTATTTTAATTAACCAAATCAGGGTCATGCAAGAGATGCCACTCGGATTTCTCGGATTATGGTTAAAACGCCTGTCTTCAAAATTATACAGAAAGAGGGAAGGAGATATTAGAGAGAGTGGCATTAAGAGACAGTGAGTGAGATCCAAAGAGAGAGAGACATGAGCAGAGAAAACAATGACAGAAACACAGAGATGATACTCCTCCAATCATCCCCCCTGTTGTATCAGAGACAGACCAAACAAAATCACCTGAATTCCTCCTTTGTTCCACTGAGCCCTGCTGACTTAGAAACTGCTGTTGCTGCTGCCATGATAGACTTCAAGGAAATAACCCGTCATTTTCCACTCAGCAAAATCATCCATTACGCTCCAATCGAAAGCACCAGGCTTTATCTGTCTCAAAGATGCAGAGAGAGAGAGGCATAGAGAGAGATAGCGGGGGAGAAAATTCAAATATATTAAAATATGCTCGAGACACAAAGAAAGTGCATGAGGGAGGCAGTGGGTTGCAAAAATCAAATCAAAAACTCAATTGAGTGGCACAACAGATAGATATACAGATATAATTTGGTTGATTTAGTTTTGAGTCTTGTGATTTTGTCCTATCAGTCACAATAAATATGGAGCTATCAACAGGCCTGCTGGGTAGCAGTGATGAAATTGTCTGAGCCTGTGTGCCTCTTCTCGCTATTCCTGTTTTTGAATGGCTGGGAGGAAGAATTAATATATGCCACTTGGTAGACATGTTTTCCAAAGTTCTGCACAATATGAACAGTGTGTATGTTTTTAGCATGTGTGGCCCAAGTGGAATTGGGGCTCATTATCCTGACCATGGGCCTTACTTAAAATCTGTTGAGCTATATAAGGAACAGAAACTTTAATCATGGAAGTGTTAGTCTTGCCATGAGCTATACATATACTGTATATACTATTGTACACCTTGCTAGGTTTATATTATATTTCCTTAAATCAGTGCTTTGTAAAACAGGTTAATTCCATGCATACTTAATAACCACATAACATCAAACTTGGATTTAACAGTGGGGCGTCCTGGGTGCTCACCCAGTTCAGCATGCCAGCAGACCTGCATCTAGCAGCTTGTGGGTGGACAGAAACATGCCTCCAAATGAATGGTAATGTTGCTCTGTGTTTGCTGGATGCGTAGATAGGCAACTGCTAACATGTTCACCATAACAACTTTATACGGTGATGATATATCAGTCTTGTGTTTAAAGTTTGTTCCACTGCCCGAGATAATATCAATAAAGAAATAAAATCAATGAATGTAATGTAAACTTAATGCAAGTTTAAGAACAATGGAGACCTCTGATTATTGTTTTCTTGTGGATAATTGATTAATATAGAGTATGCTACTTATTTGATTTATAATCATGTAGTATGTAGTATGACTTAAGTGGGATGCCCATGTTGCTCTGTGTCAGCTGGATTTGTATGTAGGCAATTTTTTGCAACAGTTAGCCATAACTTGTCGATAAGCTGTGTTTCTGTCAGCTGTTTTGGACTCTTTTTGACCCAGGACTCAGCTTTGTTGGAAATGGGCTGGCATTTTTTGACTTGTTGATCATGTGATCCTTGCAGTGTGGATACAAAGCCAAGTTATCATAATAAAAGTCAGTATGCACCCTATTTTGTAGAAACACGTTGCCAGGACATACAACTCTAAATAAAGTAAATGTAGAAATCTCACCATTCCACATATTCATTTAACTTAATATGAAAGTGTTTGAAATAAGGTACATAGACTGTATATGTGATGATTTTAAGCCAAGCTTGTGAGCTATATGGCATGACATTCAAACCCCCTATTTTGCCATCTTTCCTCTCAACCCTCATCTCTGTCTCTCTTATATAAAGGAAATGCCATATAAAGTAACCTTTAAAAAAGTCGGACTGACCTCCATTCCCCACTGGTTTGGCGTGCAGAGGTTTACTGTTTGTGTGAATAGTGAATATTGACATTTTGACCCAACTAGGGACTAATGTGTTGTTGAATCTATGTATGCTCTGGAACCCCTGTGTTTACAGACACACACAGACACACTGACACAAACCCCGAAAAAACACACACAGGTTTACACAAAACCACACAGACGCTCAGGAAAACCGCATAAATGTTCGTAGGTAACACCAATATGCTACCTGTGTCATTTAAACACACACACAAACACACACACACACACAAAATATCTACACATAATGTAGCTTCTATGTTGTACATATACCGAAAATGCACACAAACGTGCACACATGCTTACGAGACACATACACATGCACAAAAACACAACTAAATATGCACAAATGCACACACAGAAATCTCCCTCCTTTTATTCAGGTGTGTGTTTGGGGATCTGATCAGAATTTCAATCCTTCTCCGCAGACACAGAGGGTGATTGACGGCTGTCTTTTTTTTTTTTTTCTTCATCCCCTCTCGCTTTGCTATTCCCCAGCTGTCTTTCTTTTCACACATCACCCTCCTCTCTCTCCATCTGTCTGTGTTCCTGCCTGTCTGTCTCTGTCCCTGTCTTCCTCCCTGCCTAATGTGCTTAGTAGTCTACCACAGTGTGGGCTCAGTGTTTTGTAAAATGACTCATTCGCTGTGTGTGTTTTCTTTGTAGTGTCAAACAGTTTGTGCAAGTAATATGAGTTTGTATATACATATTGCAGGGCTCTGATAGTTGAGCTTACGGCTCAGGCTGTTTGGGTTATTTCAGGAAACAAAGACTAATGTAGATGATTTAACTTCTCACACTGTTGCAGTGATGTAGAAGTGTACCTACACCTAGTGTTAGGGTAGGATTATGGTGGTGGTGGGGGCTTGACTGCTGATTGTGAACAGGATGCGAACACTGATCTTTTCTTGGTGCTGTAAGAATGTCACCCTTCCTCCTGATTTGGCTCTGAACATATGGGTTGTTTCAAGTTGTTTGAACAAAGAAATAATACTGCCTGTCTTCTTGAGAGAACAGACTTCACACTTATCCACAATATGTTCTCTACTGTCTGCATTATGTCTCACCCTTTACTTTGCATGGTCCTGTCATCTTTACAGTGTATCAGGATGGACTTCAAATCAATGTGTGTCTACAACAATGTCAATAAAATAATTTGATATATATTATTTGGTAAACGCAATATATCTAATTATAAAGTGACAAACTAAGATGCAGTAAAATAGTTTTGGTTAACATTTTGTGGACTTAGTTGAAGAAAGTTATTAATCAGCAGAGAAAACTAGGAGATGTTTTCTGCTAAAAAACAAAAAAACAAAAACTGAACCTTTTTGGATGTACAAACCCAAAGCTTGTGTTAATCCACCGACGTTGCCAGTGATATGCTGTCAGAGTAGCAGCCTCAGGTTGTGTCTCTGCATGACAGTTTAGCGTCTGCTGGTCTGAGACTGAATGAACTAAATCCCAACTGATACATCGGTGGGACTTCATAATGATCCAATTCTGTCAATTCTTTCACAAACAGTGTTAGTGTTATTGAGGCAGGTATGCAAAAAGAAACTGTGGTATATAAATGTCTAATAGGTGAAAGTTTTACCCTGGCCAAAGAGATTACTTTTTTTTTCCTGGTTGCATGTTTGTTCATTAGCAGGACTCAAAACTAGTGTTTTTATTGCTGAATTCCTTGGTCTAGTATGTATCTAGCCTTACAGGACACACCTATTTCAGCTGTTTACATATTTTTCCACCACTCTTACACATTTTAGCCAGATCTTGGTAAGTAGCATGTTTGGATAGCATTGAAAAAAGGCTATTGGTTAGATTTTTTTGACATTTTTTGACAAACCATTTTGCTTTCAAATTCTTCCAGATAAGTGTAGTCTGTGATAGATTGCCACAAATCATTCATGTGAAATTGTGCACATATCAACTCTATAAGTGGCACTACATCAGTGATGAGTTTGACTCACTTGAAGTGTTGCACAATTGAACCTTGTACACTGCAATGTTCTCAGGCTTCAGATACTCCCCAAATATTGCATGATTTCCTTTCAATATTGGTATCCGTCTCAAAGATCTAGTACCAGTCAGACTGCAGACCTGTGCATGCTCACAAAATGCAGACTCAGCAGTTCAAGATCTTAAGAATAAAATAAAGGAGAACGTCAGAACTGACCCTGTTAAAGGCTGCTGGTAGGAAGGCCCAGTGAAATTCACTTGTCTGTTGTTGATCACATTAGCTGTTTCGAGGACTTTTAAAGCAGGAGCATCTTAAACAAGGAACTATTTTCGTTTGGTATTTGGATGCTGATGTTTCTAAAGCCATATAGCATAATGATTACTGCGTTGAGACAGTAAACAGTGTCATGAGCCTTTATCAAGCTTTCAGATTAAGATGTTCCCATCATCACTAAACGATTGCTCCACTGCTGCTGCCAAGAGGGAACATTTTTAAAAAAATCCTGCTTTTGTTTCCTGTTAAGCTCTCAGAATGTGCAAAAGAAAAGTTGGCAGGTAGTAGTTGTAAAGTGTTTTTTTTTTTTTGTTTCATTCTACCAGTTTAGGTCCCTCAGAGGAACATTGAGGAGAAATATGCTGCGATGGCTGAGGCAGCAGTAATGGAGGATAAGTGCAGGGTAGAAGCAGTATGGCGGGATTCTGATGGCTCTATGTGTGAAATCTATTTCAGAGTTGAGTTTCTCTTTAAGTAGCTGGAGCTATATCTTTTGCCATATAAAATGACGATTGTCCATTTCCACAAAATGGCCCAATAAAGTTTTATGGTATTGCATCATTTCTTTTTTATGATATTGTATCATATACTGCAGGCTACTTTAGCTCATTTTACTGAGATGAAAACAAAAACGGTCTCTTCTGAAACGAGATGCAGCTGATGGAGTTATGAAGCAAACTCTGTTATTGCAGCAAACTTACAAAAAACGGCAACAAATTTAGATGATGTTCACTTTTTTGTGAATCCGCTGTTTATGAGGCGGTGTGATTTAGCACACACACACACACACAGGCACATATTTGTGCAGTGAGTAATGAAAATAGTGTGTTAGAGCATGGTGCAGGGCATGGACGCAGCGTTGCACCAGTGAACTGGTATTTTCCTGTGGCGCACGGAGGTTACAGTGATAACACATCCATATAAACATCCCTAAAATCACACAAACTCCTTTATTCATGTTTTGTTCACTTTTATTGTATGTTTTTCAACCAGCTGACATGTGATCACACAGAAAGTTTGATTCCGATTATGGCATTAATACCAGCCAGACAAAATAAACATTGAGTGATTCTTACCACGACAGTTAGTAGCCTGTCCTTTACTTTCGTGACTCTCTTCACAGACATCTGAAGGCATTTGTTTTATCTGTACTCTTACGCACAGAAGATCTGCTTATTAAATTTTGTGCAACAAGCACCAGACTGTTGCAAAATAACCACAGAAACCTCCGTGTTTATGTGCACATCAAGTGTGTCATTATAATGAATTATTCTGCACAGTTTCTGCTGCAAATCAACAGCCATGTTGGAGACGGGCACATTGAAAACAGTTCACACAGTTCCATGAAAAATCATACATCAATTAAAGCTTCTCTCTCCACCAATAACCCTCAGGATCATCCGTTCCTGCCTCCATCCTAGAAACCGGGTAACCAGTGAAACGGCTGCATGCATCACTTTTTTTCTTTTTGTTTAACGAGTCAGGCACAAATATCACCTTGAGCTCTGCGTCTATTTAATTATAACACAGGTAGACGTGTGGCTGTGATCACCAACATGATGTGATAGAGATGATGTGTGCGAGTGTTATTTTAAAAATCCTAATTTATTTGTGGATCATAACCAGGATCACACTTACATATCAATATTAGGCAGCCAACAATTTTGTTCAGATTGTCAGCAATAATTTTAATCCAGATGAATGAAACTTTGAAAATAATTTCAGAAATAAAGAAATAAAACATTTAAAAAAACTAGACTGCATTTTAAATGCTACTTTCATTGTACATATGCCTTTTTACTGCAGATGGTTATTGCATGGATCATTGTGATAACAAATAAAATTGCGCACCATTATGCACGGAACAGATTATGACTGTAGGATCTTCAACATAAAAAAAAAACATGAATTCAACTTAATGAAGAGTCGTCATCTTGGCAGTATATTTGAGCTGCTGTACTCATATTTGAAAATCTGCAGGTTCCAGTCAACAATACATTTCCTGTGAGTAAAACTCTCCACGGGGTTTCCAAACTGTCAGTGCTTCATGACGTGCCGTGTATTTAAAGGGGATGAAAGTAGGATATGAATGTGATCGTCCATGATTGTCACAACCTCTGACATGCCCACTTTTTAGAGTACTTTTAAGTGCACTCGGCAGGCCCCCGGCTCACTGGGCAGGGCACACTTGACTGTGATCTGGGCAGCGCCATGAAAACAGAGCTGCTGATGTTTCAGATGGTGTTCGTGTTTCTGTTCTGCAGCTGATATTATTTCTGTGGAAACACAATCTGTTGTGAAACCAAGATGTCAACAATACTAACTGCACATTCTGAGGAAAGGAGGTGAGAGAGGAGAGAAAAGAGGAAGGAGTGGGAGAGAAAGAGAGAGGGGGAGAAGATGAGTAAATTCAGACAGAGAAGAGAGGGGAGCACAGAGTGGGAAAGGAGTGGGAGAGAAGGAAGGCAGAGCTGACAATATTTACTTTTTGCTGTTAGACTGTTATTGCTCAACAACAGTCAAACTACATATTTTTTATTTTATTGAAATGGAGAAATCTTGAATGCAGCTGATTATTTTGAATGAAGCTCATTGTGCAAAGTAAGACACAAATAAGTCTTAACAGACAGACAAGGGGACAAGAGGATTGTGGAATAGAGATGGAAGTGATTTTGTTTTAGTGGAGTTGGTCTAACATCACTTCACAGTCCATCTGGTCCCGTTGTTGATTTTGTTGAAATTGAGAAATCCAGAGTATGGGTCCTTGTTGTGCAAAGTTAGATGCAAACAAAAGAGAGGCAAGCAGAGGGGATGAGAGGAAAAGAAAGCAGGGGAGTGTTTACTTTTACCAATTAGCCTGTCAGTGCTTCACAGCCCATTTCTATCAGCTGTTGACTTTGTGGTGAAATGCTGGAGTGAAGAAAACTTTTGAGCAGAGCCTCCTCTTGGGCAACATAACATCTAAACAAATCTTAATGCCATCAGTGCCTTTCAAAAAGCTCAAAACTCCAAAAGGTCAACTGGTTTATTTTGCCTTTGATGCCAATATATTTTATGACATTTTGCAATGCCATGTCCATGTTTTGATTCGGTATCAAGGTCAGGGAAGGAAATGTTGCTATGCATCGGGGAGTCAAAGTCAACATGCGATTACAATAAAGAAAAAACTAAAAAGGCCTGTGCAGCTTTTCTGTTTGGGAGATCAGAGGAGAAAAGAAGGAAGGAAGAAGAAGAGAAGTTAACAAAAGAAAAGAAAAGTTGCTGGACTGGGACTGGGACTGAGCAATGTAGAGGGTTGGAATACAAAGTAAAACATAAAGCCAGGATTCTACTAAAATGTTTTTTGGCAACAAGAAGCAAATTGTATCTCAATCAACAACACAAACACAAGTCATTAGACATAGCTTCACTTCGTGTATCATTACCCTAACAGCTCATCTCAAATCAAGAAATCCTAAAATCCTTAAAATATATATATTTATTTTACAAGGCATAAAGAGGTTTTTTTTTGCAAAGATACAGATAGATGACAAATTAAAGGGAAAATGAATACATCTGAATAAATGAGTGCAGAAAATTTGCTTTTATGCAAATGCAGGTCCTTCCATACACGGCATGAAGTGTCACTGAATGATTGAATGGAAAATTATGTGAATCATAGGTCTATTCCTTTGCAGTCACCAGCGATTTTGGACATTTTCAAACCTCAGTTGTTTGTTCGATTTGTTTGGGCAGATCTGAACACAGCAATTGTGCCCTGATGCAGACCAAAACAACCGCCTTCAGACCCTGGAGATTCTGGAGAGATTCGTTTGTGATGGGAATGTGATATGACCTCGATCTGACCCAGCTACAAGGCGCACTCTGCAAGTTTGAGCTATACGGCTCCCGTAGCCAGGTGCGCTTCACATGGAATGCAGCTGACTGAAACAGTTGCTAGCAGCTAGCGGGAGAATGAATGTGAAAGTTCATCACCTTCTTGATATTTGGGCAGATAGGACCTTCTTCCTGTGTTTACTTTCTCACTCTTGCCCCAGACACATCTAACCAATGAGTGGAGTGAACGTTCTCATGTGGTGATGCCTCTAGTGATGCCTTTTGGCCTGCTTGAATTTCTTTCTGTGTGAAAAGAAACCGAACCATGGGGAACACACAACAAGTTTACCAACTCATCCACTGATTTGGACAATAGAGAACAAACTATAGGTGCTCCACCACCATCATCAAAATACCAAATGAGGGAATATCTTTTGGATATAGCAGAGTAGAGTTCCAGAGACTTGGGGAGTCTAAGCCAAGGAGCACGAAAGCTGTTAACAAGGCTTGTGGTGGCCTAACACCTTATTGAGACACTTGACGTTGTTTTTTTCTTTAATTGGTCTCTGTGTCTCTTCAGTATCATGAAACATAGTAAATCACAGAGGGACAAATAAGGTAAACAGGAGACAAACTTGGTTAAGACCCCACTAATCTGGAGAGGAACAGTGTGACAGACGGGAAAGAACAAGAGACAAGGATGTTTAGAAATAAGGCCGCTGTCGTCATATCACATCAAATTACATTACAAAGTTGATAGCGTTCCAGCAGGACAAATGTTGAACGCAGGTTGTTGTTATCTGCAGACACAGCCAAGCAAGCCTTGACCCCGTGAACTCACCATGTCATATCCATCTCATCACACTGACTCCTTCAAGAGGGGGTGGGCCTTGAATGCAACCCAGTGTTGTGCAACGTGCATTTCTGAAGAATGATGGGGGTGTGGGCAGAGACAGGGCTGCAGGAGGAGGAGGAGGAGGATTTTTTTTTTTAATCATCACATTCCACATCTGGTAGAGAATGATAACCCAGTAAACAAGGTTTTGGAGAATCGCAGTTCAAAAGATGTCTAGACATCAAGGTTAAGTTTTTTTGTCATCTGCTGGACATATAACCATTATATCAATGGCATTTAAAAGACTGTATTTCTTTGTGTAGTTAGGATCTGCTTCACACTGCAGTCATTAATCTTGACATCAGATGTCTTTTGCACATGACCAGTGGTCAATGATCAATGGTTACTGGAAAGCTACTGTAGAGCTGGCTGTTCTCATTTGAACTGGACTATAAACTGTAAATGCTGACACTTTTATGTTAAGTCGGTAAAAGGGAGTGTCCATCTACATCCAGTTTGAACAAGGAATCAGATACAGATTATAAACCCACCTAAACTCAGAGTTTAAACACCAGTGAGCTCCGGAGACGGTAATTGAATGCTGATATTTGTGATGATCTCTGACAGCAGGCCCTCATTTACAGTTTTTTTATTCACCACCTTACTGGCCATGATATATGGACATTCAGACTCTATAGCATCTAAAAAATGGCAGCTGACTCTCTCTCTCTCCCAGTAAAAGCCTTTTTAAGGCTCCTCTGAGATTAATAACAGTTTAGCCTAATGAGTATTTGGGGTTCAGGCTAAAGCACATCCAATGACTTTGGATCTGTGTACAAAGAACTTTTTTGCAGTTGTTCTGGTGGGCTTGGGGTTGCTGAAATAGGTTTGGTTAGGAGGACTCTGGGAAAGGTAATGGGTGGTGAGGTAATTTCAGCAGACATGGGCACTAGACTGGTGCCATTATTTGCGAGGGAGAGTCAGAGAGAAGTAGAGAAAGAGAGAGGGAGAGGGACATCCAGAGACAGACAGCCAGAGACAGAAGGTGATTAGGGTTAGACATGGTGCCACAGCTAGGCTGGATCTATAGAAATAGCCTCTTAACATGATGTATGAGGTACACACAAAAAGACACACTCACAGAGCTGGTGATGGTAGCATTGTGCTGCCGGTAAGGCTGGAAAAAAAAATAACTGGGTAAGTAGTGTTATATATCTTGTGCTACTGTTCAGGAAACATTGATATTATATTAGAGTTGTAGTCCCGCTGCATGCATTTATTCTGAATTAGGAGTGCTGCTTTGTTGAGGGTACTTACACACTGCAATGTTGTATTAGCCAGCTGCTCTGTACTGTCGTTTCAGCTCTCAGCTTCTTTTACTGCTTGTAGATTATTGCTTTTAGTGGATCAATTCTTTCCTAAAAAATATATGAACTAAGTTCATGTTCTCTAAGAAAAATGACTTGTAACCAAACTGTAGACTTAAATCATGCCCTCTGGATTAAACACTTTATATACAGAGTTTTTTAGGGGGGCTCTGATTTCCTGAAAACTGAGTATATTGTTGGTAATAGGAATATAGCAGCTAGCGTGTGAAAGGACTTCAATCAATGGCCAATCAAATCAGCCGCTCTCACCCCTTTTACATGCACTGTGGTACAGAGCATTGCAACTGTTGCCATGGCTTAAAGTGAACGGCTTCCTCGTAGAGAACTCACTCCTTTCAGTTTTGTTTGTTCAATATGTTTTACATTGTTAAATGGATTTTACTATGATGCTAAATCTGGCTGAGCACTCTGCTCAGCTGGGAAGAGTCCTGCAGAGAGTGATGGTGTGCCCTTTACATGCTGCAGGGTAGGCTGGCTAACAGAAAAAAACTACCGGTAGACAAAACTGGCAGTCCACCTGGCGTTTGCACCTTTGTCTGCCTTGTGGTGGAGGACACTGAGCCCTACATTTCCACAATCATAGTTCATGTGTAATGATTGCATCGCTGTGTGTTGTATAAGGAGGAGAGCGCTTACATAAAACACATTTCCAAATAGCATCAGCAATTTAGTCCATTTTATGCATAAAGGCAGCAGCAGTGACGGCCTTAAGATGACAGAAAGGAGATTGGAATTGACAGGTTGTCAGTGTGAAACCTTGCAGTGATAAGGAAGAGAAATAATTAAGGTTTAATGGGAAGTTGTCCTTCAGTGATGAACCTGAACCCCTTGTGCAACATGGAGCCACAGAGTTGCAGGTAGAAACTGAAGACAGGACACAGTGCATCTTCTTGGGCTTATGCAATGCTCATGATCGTGCAGACCATGAACACTAGCAGCCGAGTGAGAAAAAAACATATAACTACAAGCTGGAGATAACAGCAATTTCTGACAACTACAGTATCTCCCATTTGGCAAAAAGAACTACATAGATATCACAAAAACGGGTGCCAAAAGGGCTGCAAAGCTACAATCATCTACAGTTCAATGTAAATAAAATCTATGACACCAATACTTTTGATTTAGCTTTTTAAAAAGGAACTACAAAGCCTACACGTGTGGTTTAACTTGTTAAGAACCATTACAAATATAAAACTTGATAAAAAATAGATAGTTTTGGCTATATTTCCATTTATCTGGTATGACTACGTGCTAGCAATGTGGGTAACCATCTTGGGATAATGCATGAATGCAATGATGTTGGAGCAAGGAATGGCTGCAAAACAACAAGAGGACTCCAACATCTTTTCCTGTATACATAAAGATGGTCCTTCAAGGCTATCCCACAATGCACCATACACATGCTGTGGATGCCCCTTTATATCAATATAGTCTCTTCCTTTGTGAATTGTGTTCCGAGGATGGTTTTGGTCATTTTGAACAGCAGTGTTGCCACTCTGGTGCATTTTCTCCCTCCCTTTATGAGAGACAGGGAGATGGAGAAAATATGGATGAGCATGGAGAAAATGACATAAAAGCAGCGGGTCTGTATCTTTATGGTAATGGTTCCATTATGTGCTGAATTACATGTTCGTGGTTTTGAAATTCCAGTGTTTTTTTTAAAAAAAAACATGGATTACTGTTCTCGAGTAGCTTTTTTTCTCCCTGCATTTGTGTGTCCATCCCGTAACATGTTTGTGACATCTAGCTTTCACTCCCTGATTTTTCTTTTTTAAACCTAAAAGCAAAAAGATGAATAAACTAAACCATCTGTGCCAAACTTGTGATTGTTCCATTTAACTATGTACCCGTTGTGTAGTTGTACTTTTGTCTTCATAAATGCCAGTGCAACGCCCACACATTTGTAAAAACACGAGTGCAGACATCCCATCACCACTGGAGAGATGAGCACTGTTAGCATACTCCAGCCATTACATCATTACTTTCACATTTCCTGTGTCCTTAATTGTGAGAGAAATAGAGAGAGAGCTTCAAAAACACAAATGGTGTTCTGTACTCCAGCGCTCTGGTTACAGAGTGGCTAATTGAAGCTAACTGTCTCCAGTTCATCATGATACATGTATTTTTTTACATTTTTGTTGTATGAGTGCACATTGCATTCAACAGCCTTTAGCAATTAGAGACACGTCACTTGCTGACCCATTTCGAATGTTATCACTCGATTGAATGGGCGTTATCAGTAGTTATCAGCCTCATAGATATGGGTTAGAAGGGGCCTGCTACACCTACTAGTAGGTTCAGAAGGCCGTTATCATCTATTGGTTGATATGGTTGATCACTCATGTCACGTCACCTTAGGTTTAGGCAACAAAACTACTTGGTTATGTTTCGGAAAAGATCGTGTTTGTTTGTTAAAATCAGAAAGTAAGTCACGTGACGTAACGTGATGTAGGCTAACTTAAAACTTAAATAAGTCAAAGTTGACTTTTGGTTTCACACGGGACATGAATCCCGGGCTTCTGGGTGAAGGTCCTGCGTTTGACCCATCCATTCATCCACCACAGTCTCCTCCTCCTTCTTACACGGACTTTGTCGCTCTTTTACTACGTCACCTGACGCTGATGGGTTTACGTTGAAAGCCCCGTTCGTCTCATACAGACATGATACCTACTAGTAGGTGTAGCAGGCCCCTTCTAACCCACATCTATGAGGCTGATAACCACTGATAATGCCCATTCAATCGCGTGATAACATTCAATCCTGCTGCCTGTGGCACATGCACACACAATGAGATAGCACTGTGTATATGTGTGTGTGTGTGTGTAGTCAGTCACAGAGATGGATTGGGGGAAATTACTTTGACAACAGGGAGAGGGAAACGGAAAGTAGAGAAAGTCTGACTAAGAAAGAGGTAGAACAAGAGAAAGCAAGAAAGAAAGGGAAGGAAAGAGAGACCAAAACAAACAGTAAGAAGCAACAGAGAGCCAATAACTAAAGCAAGAGTGAGAGGTGAGCTAAGGTTTTCAAGCCTCTGAAGGTTTGATGAAGAATTCCTTTTGCCTCAGATGGGATCCAAAGTTTGTTTATTCTTTCTGAAGCAGTTTCGGGCTTTCAACAAACCGCCGACCATCCTGGCTATTGTGGAGTGGAGTGGAGTGAAATGACCTTTCACTCCAAGTGTAGCAGAGTGTGTAATGTTGTTGGGACTGCGTGATAACTTTGCCCTCCTAAATTTTCCATTAAAGACAGTTTCTTTTAAAAGTGCCAGCTAAGATAAGGCAATTGCCGGGTCTAAAACCTGTTAGGCCAAAAGGTGAAAACCATGATTGTTCTCAATGGACTAACATGCAATTTGATGTAATATAGAGACAGACAAGCGTCAACCGTCTTAATGTGTGTGTTCTGAGTTGTTTTTCTCCTTCATCAATAAAGGTCCAAAAAGCTGTTTTCTCTGATTTTTTCTCTCTGCTTGGGGTAAACAAACATCGTGCATGTTTACATACATAATTGCTAATTATATGACATTTACAGTTAGTAAATGGTTGCTACGGTGTCTGCACAATAGATCATTTCTAATGGGTCTGCTACTGGTATGAAAATATATGAAAAAGACTGCAGAACAGATTAGATCTGGGTTTCGAAGTATTTTTGTATGCATTAGAGGAGAGGGATTTAGAGGGTTTGGATAGAAATATGTTTCAAAAACATTTCAGTGAAATTGAATCATTGAAGAAAGGATGCAGCAAAATGTGTGTGTTTAATTAATACTGATGTAGCACTTTTGAAATTGAAGCCACAAGCTCTCAGAGATGTTTGACCTGCTGCACTCGATGTACAACAGCACAACAATGTGAGTACAATGTGGGGTTTGTAAATGTAATAATGAAATAGAAAATCAGATTATGTATTCATGTTAGCTGTAATCTTTTAATCCCTAATCCAGATAAAAGACAGTAAAATCTGATAAATCTGATACTGAATCCCCCTGTTGTTGTGTTATCACCAGATAAAAGTGAACAATGAACAAAAAATAAAACAGACCTGCACTCTGTGTGTGTGTGTGTGTGTGTGTGTGTGCGTGTGCGCGCGCTAGAAGCTCATACAGAGGCTAAAAGCGACACACACTACAAAAGGGCTTGACTGATATTCTTTTGAAAAACACTTCAACAGTTTAAACCATGAAAAGGAAAGGGAAAAAAAAAGAACAAAAAAAAAAAAAAAGCTTGGGAACAAAGTGTATCTGCATGTAACAAAAACAATAAGCCACATTTAATAGTGAACATGAAGAAGCTGGGGGCGAGACAACAAAACAAAACATCATGTTCTACCTATTTTCCATTGTACATGGCTAATGGAATTTTAAATGGGCATTATGAATCAGAAATATTACAAGAAGAAATATTAAGGCAGACAATCGTTTTGCATGTTGTTCCTGTATTTTCTTTTAAATTTACAAATGACACATGCAGCATTAAGAAACCAGTCGATTGCCTGTTGGAAAAAAAAGCCTTCTAGTTCTTTAACTAATGGATTTAAGGAAGGGATAGTCCCTGAGAGAAGCTTATCTGTAGAGTGTTTTGTTATTCATAACCTCACAGGTCAGAGTGGATCATCTCGCTTACATCAGAGCCACCTGTCAACGTGTTTTTATATATATGTTGCTCTAATACGCTCTTTAAATAGAAACTTCTTCGTCAGCCTTAAACTAAACACAATTTTGACTCAGTTCTGCAGGGCCACTTGCAGCTTCAAGCATTTATTTAGAACTTCAGACTAATGTGTTCTCTCTGGCCAATCAGTCGTGTATCCTCAGCGCCATTTTATTCATTTCTAAGACTTAAATTCAAATAACACAATTTGTCCGGATAATTATCAGTGCTGCACGGTGGAATGCATCCTAAACCAATCAGAGTATAGGAAGAAGCATTGGCTCTTTGATTTGTAAGGACTGATTAGCTGAACGCTTGCCTACTGGCCTACACTTAATGTTTTCTTTGTCCATTATCGCATCACTTTAACATTTCCTTTTTATACTACTATTTTATGGTGTTTTATTTTAACTTTATTGTCTTTACATATTTTAATTGTGCTTGTTTCATTTTAGTATTTTTATATGTATAATATGCAATATACTGTATGTTATATGCATATATTTTGCACTTTTATCTGTTTAAATTCAAGAGTTTGTTCTTTTTTTGGCATTCTATCTACTTTATCTCTTATATTTGAAATCATTGCTTATGCTTGAAAAGTGCTATATAAATAAAATTATTATTAATATTTCTGTCTGTGTTTCTTCGATTACATATAGACATAAATGAAGACAATACAAATACAAAATGGGTTCAGAAAATGTCAATATATCCCCAGAGGTTTTGAACAGTATTTTAGGAGATTTAATTGGATTGTTTTAAAATAATGATTATCTTTAAATATTAATTACAAATGTAAAGGAGGTGTTGTGATTTAGCCATCTTTCTTTGTGTTATTTGTGTCGATACTATTGTAGAACATTTTCTCTCAACATTATACGTCATACAGGAGTGTCTCTTAGCTCAGGAGCCGAAGGTGGTGGTGTTTTGCAGTGTGTCAAGAGTACTACAGTGCTCCAAAGTCAGGGTCCCAAAATGATCCACCACTATTACTCAGCTGGGACCCTCATATAATAAGAGCACTAATATGAAAAACAATATCTGGCAGTAATTGGATGGTGCTCTTTGGTAATGGTTTTACTGTGAGAGCCATTAAACAAGTGTAGAAAAACTCTTCAGTTTTAAATAAAATGGCTTCATTAATGTGGCATTGTTCTGCTTGTTCTGATTTGAGTCCCAGGGTAAGAAACTCAATTTACCCAATTTGGTTCCCGGCCTGAAATGTTAAACCCAGTGGTATAAAATAAAGAGACGGAGGAGGACAGGTGCGAGAGTACCGAACCATTTTGAAACTATGACACCTGTCAGACAGAAAAACACAAGACCTCCTTTACAAAATGAGATATCAAATGTCCAGCGTTTGACAAGTGACACCTACTCTCATAAAAGTGCTATTGGGTTGAAAATAAAATTCATCGTGGAATGTTGAATGTTTTGAAAACCACAACTCTAGAGGTTTCAAGTGTATTTTCAAGTACTGCAACAATAGAGAGGTTATGTCTTGAAATATGAATATTCTTTGCTTTGTATGGGATTATATTAAGTATCAAACAAATCCTCTTAAATTGAGTTTATATTAATTAGATAGTTATGCTTACAATAGTTTGACACCAAAAAATGACGGAAGCAAAGCCTGCAACTTAGTTTTAAAACAACACCCCATTTGATTAAAATACTCTCTACTGATCAGGATTTCTCTTTTGCTGTAATCTTTTTTGTCTACACCTCCACCTTTTTTCATTTGCTACAGCTACACTTTTCAGTTGCCATCCTGACACAAAGCTTTTGCGTGAGCGGGTGTTACATCCGTGAGGGGTACATCCACATTGGCCAGATGCTTTTGGAGTGACAGATCAATGGCCCCCTCCTCATGCTACAAGACGTGTGGCCAAAACAATAGCCTTTTTCCTTATGTTACAACAATAATATATAACTATACATGTATAAATGGAGGTTGCTGGAGAGGTTCCACAGCAGCTGCCATTGCTGTTGAGCTGCATCATGTTTTTGGTGACCACATAGATACGTGTGCATATTCTCACGTACCTCTTACTGCACTGACTGTGGCCTCCTCTGTGACTCCTGCTCCTCCTCCAGAACAACAAAACACACAACAAACAGACTGCAAGCATTCATTATCACCTGCCTTAGGAGAATATTAAACATCTGGTGGAGAGACAAAGCAAGCAATGTGGACCTGTGGAAAAGAACAAGCCAGGATCCCGTTGACAAATTCGAAGGAGAGAGTGGAGTTGGATTGGACGCACCCTCGGAAAACCTGCTACAAACATCACCTAACAAGTCCTGAAATGGAACCCCCAAGGAACAAGGAAAAGAGGTCGCCCCAGGAACAGCTAGAGAAGTGGGCTCAACTGGGGAGATCTTGAAAGAACCGCCAACAACCAAGTGAGGTTTGGCAGTGGCCCATGCTCCCAAGAGGTGCAAAGGGCTTAAGTCAAGTAAGTCAAGTCACCTCCTGCTGCCTCTGTATTGCAAGTTATTTGAATAAGGTGACAAGAATGTGCCGTGTTGCCCTTGAGCCTCTCAAATGAATCCGTTCACTTGAATTCGGTGGCAGGTTGATGCTGAGTGATCTGCGCTAATGTACTCACCATCTCGTGTGCTTTGTTCCCTCGGCTTTTCACATGTCAGTCACCAACGCATGTTTCTCAGACAGCAGCTGGTTTGTCAGGGCGAAGAAAAATGAAGGAATAATAGCAAAGTGACGCCCTTTTCTTCTCCTTTCCACTTCTTATTCTCATAATCTCTTGCTACCCCCTTATTATCTTCCCTCTCCTTCCTCTCCTTGTGCTTTGTCCTTCTCTTTCTCGTCCATGCCCGCTTCTGTCTACCCCTTTTAACCTTTTACCACTCTTTTTTTCTCCTCCTCTTCTCCTAACCTACCCACCATCTCTCCTCTGCCATTATTGTCAACTTTTTTATTGACTCATAAAACCAAAGGGTGGCTAGTTAAAAACCCTCACTATGGGCTGGTGAACGCCACTATGAGCTATGACACCATAGCTCATAGTTTATTTTCATTTTTCAGCTTATATCACTTGATTAATTAACCAGCAGGAGAAGCCTTTGTTCAGCATGGCTTTAATACTGCCAGGGAGTAATACTGAAAAGTGGGCCAGACATGGTTAAGATTTATGGACTTGTGGTACTTAATTATTCAACAGAAAATGCCGTGCTAAATGTCATGTAACAATATTTAATGCACGTGTAACATTTGCAGTAGCAGGGTGGAAAAGATGTAAGAGAGGCCATTTGAACATAGAAAGGTCCCAGGTTCGATCCCCACAACATTATGTCTTCTTTGTCCTTATGAGGGACATTGTGCTCCTGCCTGCTCACTCATGTTGAGCTGCATGAAAAAAGCATCAACTAAATGCATCACATGGTCCCAGAGTGAGGATTTTGTTGGTGGCCAATTAATATTCGAATTTTTCCCAATATCTGTCTCACATTTATGTACTACTAATTTGCTTTGCCAGATACAATGTAGAGGAAACATAATTACTTCCTGGATTACGTTCACTGCACAGAAGTCATTAGAGGGAGGTCAGGGTGGATGTTTGGGTGTACGAAGCGCAAGACTTTGGGAAGCAGAGCGAAGGCCCGTGTCAAATACTGTCACTAAAACTCTTAGTGAAGGTCAGAGAAAGATTGTGGTAAATATTGAACAAGTCAACACTTCCTGCTTCATGTCAGCAATTACTTTTTAAATACCCAACAGGTCCTCCAAATTAAACGACATAATATGTGGTTGTAACTGCCCTCCAGAACGACACATACAAGCTTTTCTGATCTGACGCCTCATAGGCAGGATGACATGATTTATCAGTCTCTTCTAAAGCTCCTACAAATCACCATTACATAAACTGTTCTCTGATCCGATACAGCACACACAGTTATTGTCTGGTTAGGCACAAAAATGACTTTGTTAAGGTTAGGGAACGATTGTGGTCATAGTTAAAAGAGACCATCATCAGTAGGAAACAGGAAGCAAACGGTGGCCTCCCGTGTTTGACCCACCCAACCACCCTGACCTTCTCCACAATCTTGTCCTCACCTTAATAAGTTAGGCTTTGTGTTGCCTGAACATGAACACAAGGAAAATTCTTCATACATAGTTGAAAGGAGTGAATATTGTGTGGAAAACTACAGTGAATGCTGTGTAGATATGTTCAGTGAACATTTTGTCAAATACTTACATACTTATATAAACATTTACTTGTTGTGGTATTGAGAAACATAACCCAGGTGGCATTACATTTTCTTCAAAACATATTTTCTATTGCAAAGTAATTGTGTATATTTTCTGTTTTCACGCCGTGTCTCTCACTCCTTCATCCTTTACTGATTTGTTAAAGACTCTAGGGATGAAAGATAAAGTGTCAGTGGTACATCCTCCCCTTCATCCTTGGTTTTAACATGATATATTTATCATAAAATCCAAAAACAAAAGCTTTATTGTCTTAAAACACCCACCCTCTTCTGATTCCTCCGTCCTTTCAGCACTCTGGGGACAGTTTGACCACACAACACGAACAAACGTCTCTTCCTCGCTCTTTCTCTCACTGTGAGCAAGAGGTCTTCTGTTTAATGAGCTTTACTCGTACACTATAGCTCAACTCAACACATGACTTCACACAGAGCACTCCGCATTCACAGGCATTTACCCAGAATAGCTAGAAAGACAGAGAGAGACAGAAAAAAGAAACAAAGAAAGTCTGAGATGACTCTCCTGGTTAATTGTCCATTGCCCTGGGACTCTGGCTCAACCCACGGCTCATTAGCTAAGAGTTTCAACCTCCAGTGACACAGAGAGATGATTGCTGCATTTTATCCCCTATCTGCAGCTTTTTACAAAGTAATTTATGTAATTAAATATTACCAGTTGTTGTTTTATCACCCAATGATTAAACCCGACGGCTGAAATACTAAAACCCAGTGAAGAAAAAAATCACTGATGCCAGTGAGGAAATCAACTGGCATGTCTGAGTGAAATGAAAACGACTTTGTGTGAAGTTGCAGTGGGTCATTAAAGACTGAATGAGTGATGGTTTTCCTTTGGTGACAATTTTAGATTTTACTTCACAATAGCTCTATAACAATGTATAAGAGAGCGCAGTAGAAATACACGACAGACCTATTCACACGGGACTAGTATTACCAGGGGACCTCATGTGATTTAGAAATGACCTCCCTACATCTGTGTTTCGTATATTCACACGGGATAAGTGAAGTATGTATTTTACTCGAATTTACTGACATTATCCCTCGGATATGATGTCAAGGCTCTGCATAAAATACGTTTCCTGAATGACAAGAGCTGCTAAGAAGAAAAACAGGCATTGTACGCACAAAGAGACACTCAATTTCATCAAATGATGCGCAACCACACCATTTGGGAAAATATTCACAAAGACCTCTTGCTCTGGAGCTCGTCTGTACAGGACTTTGGATGCTGTCAAAACTTTCATTAATAATTGCCAACAGCCTCCATAATTCTCTAGAAAGAGAAAGAGGAGGAGAGGCAGGAAAAAGGCGTGGAGAAAACAAAAAACCTTGCAAAGAAATATATAATATAAAAATATATATACCATTACGGTATCATAGAGATGCCGATTCACACGGGACTAATATTATCACATGACTTCTGTGTTTGGTGACACGGGATATTCGCAGAGGATTAAGATCACAGACAACCTCCGCAATTTTTACAAATTACTAGAGGTCCCAAGGTAATAGTAGTCTGGTGCAAATAGGGCTTTTGACTTCCTTCTTTTGACATACCTAATTTGGATCGACTTCTGTCAATTGTGAATGTGTTAAAATCAGCCCTGCAGCATGTGTTCAATCAACACTACCTGTATTTCAGGTTGCATTGAAATTTGTCGGTTATAACTTCACCTCAAAAAACTTAATTAAAAGAGTTTTTCTGGGTCTCTGTAAATGTTCCAAAATTAAACTAAGCCCGGTGTATAGCAGCCACCGCTATTGGTAGACACGATCCAAATTCAATAATTGTATAACATTTAACATAATTAAAAGATCTGATCGAGGTTGGGGTGGCGCTGACATCTAATGTGAATGTTTCCAAATCAGTCTCTGCTATCAACTGCATTTCTGCAGAGCCGTAAGGTAGCCAAAGTTTGACAAAGACAAAAGAAGACATGCTGTTCACTCTGATGGATCTCGTATCTCAAGACAGTTTCCAGTCTCTGTCAGTTTGTCGTCATGTTGCGCTGAAATGATTGGAAACTAGTGGCTGCCAGGAAGGTAGGAAACACACATTTATCAAACTTAGAATGGAAGGGCATTCATAATTTAGACTACTTTACACAAAAGTAGACTTGTAAAACTTTGTGGAGTAAAGATGATTGGTAGCGTGCCATTTGGTTGGGTGGCACGGCTCACTCCAGAGGAACAAGATAGCTCAGCCAGCACACAGCAGAGTGTCTGCTCATAATGTATAGTTTTTGTGGACAATGATGCATTTGATGATTCCACTTAGGGCACTCAGATGATTTCTAGTTCTCAAGGCAACGTTTGTGTTATGTATTTATTTATTTTTTGTTACTTTAGTGATCACTTTATATCAGATACTGAAACTGCAGAAATACATTCATTTGTAGTCACAGTGAGAGTAAAGTCTTTGTTATTGCAAGTCTCTCTAGAGTTGTTTGGAAATTAGCATGCGGTGTTTCTACTGAGCAGGCAGGAGGAAACATAAAATGCTCATTCATATCTCTCCAGCTTTTATCACACGGTGCAAGACATTTGGCCAGCTGGAATGAAAAGGAGATAGTGAGAAGTTGCTGAAGGAAACCACAAATCCTTTTGTTAAGTGGCAACTTTATCAATAGAACACCCTGGAAGGCTAAATTATTGAAAATACAAGGTCAAATCTTTGTATGTCAATTGCCCTTTGACATTTAGCAAAAAAGCAAGTGCTAACCATCATATTTCCTGTGTGTACCCTCATAGAGGACCAGACCAAGCCTTTGATGAGACTCTGTGTGTATTTTAAAAGCCTTTTTGAATAGTGAATGCTAGCGGCTGGAGATGTCTTCCATTTTTTCCTACTCCCATTCATGCAGGGTCAACAATTTTTTTTTGACCCATCTGGCAAGCTACCTCTTCTCCAAGTGTTGATTCATCTTGCTGGTAGCAGTTTGTAGCGTCACTACATGAAACTTATCCAGTAAAGTGTCTTTTTGCCAGTGTTGATGAGGGTGTTCTTTTCACTGTTGATGCACCAACCAGATTGAGTTCTGACATTTGCCATGTTTAGCTAATTTAGCTTCCAACCTTCAGAGGTGCTCCAGACAGTAACTGCCTTAATCACTGTTGCATCAGTTGCACATAGAAAAAGATACGGAATATGGAATAGAAAAATTATTATTTGCCAACCACAAGAAAAACTGCATTATTGTAAATAAGATGAGAAGGAGTCACGACCTTCACTGACTAAGATAGTTTATGGATTAAATCATGGCCTGATGATTTAATCAGTGGGGGAACCATCAAGGCCCTTTAGGCCCATTAGAGAGGGTCCAGGGCCTCCAGCAGTCGTAATGCGGTTCTGGACTTGAGGTATCATTTTAAATTTTGAGCATTTTCTTAACCACATTCCAGAGGTAAATCTGACTTTTTACTTCACTACATTTATCTAAAGGCTGTAACTTTGAAGGTCAAAGTTTTCTATGCTTATAAATGCAAATTATCAAATACATATGATAAGGCCATGAAATAAGTATTCACTACATCTTCTTTTAAGTTTTGTTATAGAACTTTCCATTGCATTTTTCACTGTAAATCACTGAATTAGTTATACTATAGTTATATGTATATATACTTATAGTATTTTTAACTGCAGATTTCATGATACCTTTTTGTCATTTCAATATTTACTTTACTTTTTTTCTTTTTACCATTTAAGTATGGCCTGAAATGGCCTTAATAAACTCCAGTATATCCAGAACTCTGCTGCTCGCCTGCTCACCCACTCCCGCTCTCGTGACAACATCACCCCTGTCCTCCAGAACCTCCACTGGGTCCCCTGTCCCACAACGGATCCAATCCATCCAGTCCTTCTCCTCACTCATAAAGCCCTCCATAAGCAGGCCCCCTCCTACCTCACCGATCTGCTGCACCACCGCACTCCTACCCGCAGCCTCGGCTCCTCTGATGCCAACCTCCTGTCTCCACCACTCAGGACCAAGCACCGGACCCGGGGCGACAGGGCCTTCTCCATAGCTGCCCCCATATTATGATTATTCCTAGAAGGGAAGTTAAAAAAACATTTTCTCTTTTAATTTTCATTTTGGGTGAAATGATCCTCCATAGTCTTGTATAATGGAGCGTGACTCTGAATGGAGACAGACAGATAATGAATGTGGTTGAGAGAGAGAAGACAAAGATGGAAATGCTGCAACACGTCAGGAGTGAAAGAGGAAGTCGATCCTTGAGCTGCCTGCCTGCATTTAGACACAACCACTTACGGACTTGTCAGGCTAATACTCATGTTAAATACACCCAGTGAGAGAGGGACCGGAGGGAACTAGCATGAGAAAAAGAGACACAAAACAGGGAAAAGGAAATCGTATTAAACGAGGCAGACTCCAGATGAAGTAGGAGTGGGACAGACGGATAAGACAGTATGAATGGCAAAAAGTGCAAAGAAAAAAGATTGTGCAAAGACGCCTATTCAGTCAACCACTTGTGGACTTGTCAGATTAATAGTCATGTTAAATACAGCCTCACAGGCAGTGCATTGTGAAGATTGACTGCCATATCTAGGCCATCATAAAGAACCATTAAGACTGGCTAATAAAGAAACTTCCCTGAGCCCAGAAGATGAAGTCATCATAGCTGTTAGAGGATGTGCCTGAGGCGGGGATGAGAAAGAGAAGATGGAAAGAGGAGGGGGTTAGAAAATGAAGGAGGGAAATCAGAGGAGATAAAGAATAGAAGACAGCGACCGAGAGAGAGAGAGAGAAAATAGAGGTGGACGACAGAGAAAGTGTGTGTGTGTGAGGAGAAAGAAAGAGAGTGAAAGAACGAGAACAAACTGTCCCAAAGGACCACTCATCCAGGATCTAATATAGTCGTATTCCCTCTGTATGTCTGTTAATTACTTCCTCTGTAACCATAACGGTGAAAAGCCCGGGCTGGTAGGAATACCTGGAAAATGAACTGCGAGCAGAATGAACTGCATCTGGGTTAATTACTTTATCTGCCGTTGAGACTGCAAAGAGCTCCGCTTCTTGCTGACTGTCCCAAGCTTCTGTTCAACAACATGGTGTCAGAATTTCACAAAATGGGCCTAAACTCACAAAACATGTTAAAATGGGAGAAGATAATATTCCTCCACAATAAAATAAAGTTGACAAAATAATTTATCTAATGATTTATCTGCCTAATAAACAACTCTGGCCAAGATTTAAGGTTCTTCACATGTGGTCAAAAACCACGAGTTGAAGATACATTATTTTCTGTATTTTTTACAGCATATTTCAATGCCCTGATTGTTTGTAGTCATGTCTGCTTTACATGGTTATTTTATGGCATGAAAACATGTGACTATTTGATGTAGAGTTTTTTTGTTGTTTTTTTTTAACCCAGGTTCAATTTAGAAACATAAAAAAATAAAATATGAAGTAAGACATACAAGCAACAGTTTAATTTTGTGTTACATAAACCTATGTTTAGGCAACAGGACTTTTTCTTTCCAATATCTAACCAAACCATGATTTTACCCTAACCTCACCTTAACCTTAGTGTTTTTGTTGCCTGTAGTGAACCTCACGCCAGACGCAGGATGCCTCGGTCTCTGGTGTTAGAATATGGCACTTTGTACTTTCCTATCAATATGACGTTTTAACCAAACTAAATGTTGTAGAATAAAAACAAATTGGGAATGGAACAGCAGTTGTTTTTTCATCTTTATGTTCCTAAATTGCTAAAATCCGTCAATAATATCGGCCTTATTGGTAGGGCTCTTATGATCATTTCACAAGTTTTCATGAGACCAGGCTGGTTGATTGTGGCCAACCTCACTCTCCAGTTTAGTTTTATATACACTCTCACTTGCTCTCATCAGTTACATATAATTTCCTCCCTCTCTCTGCATCTAACTCCCTGCAAAGTGTCTTGTGCGTGCCTCCATACGACCCCCCCCCAGTGAGAACTGATCTTATATACAGCAATATGCTGACGACAATCTCTGCAGAGCAAGACATAAAAGACAGCGTGAGCATGAAAGAGCGAGAACAGAGGGAGAGTGGGAGTGTGCTCTAACAATACAGCACTTTATTAAAATGTCAAACACAAAGGACTACAGAAAAAGGGATATTACTAGTACCAAAAGCATATTAGGCAGAAGTAGATTTCTTGAAGTGGGAAGAAAATGTCAGTAGAACTTGAAATTCATTCTAACGTCAAACATCTAAGCTGTAATGCTCAGCTGCCGTGCTTAAAACAATTATTTGATGCCTAAATAAAAACACAGAACAAGAAACTGTATTTTTGGATCAAACTTAACGTGAGATTTTATACTAATCATTTATCAACATATGTTCAACAGAAACCGAGCAACATCCTGTTGAAATCCACGTTCTCACTACTTTCTGATTGCAAGAGAGATATTTACTCACAATTTCTTTTGATAATAGCACTTCTGAGAGGAAGTGTGCTGATCACCTTTCTTCAGAAGCCCCTTATCTTTTTATTTACTGTGTGGGTCTTCACCATTTCCCACAGATAGCATACAGATTCCTCTAATGGTCAATGGATGCTCTCAGAAAAAAAAAGATCTTTTCAAAACTACCAGTGTTTCAGTAATCTCTCCAAAAGACGCTGTTTTTTTTCTCCTACTGTACGTTTTTCTTATAGCTAAAAGTTTTGCATTATATTAAGGAGATATTAAGGCACAGCTACAGTATGTTTGACGTGATTGACAGGTGTCTTGGCCTCATTACAGTAAACCATGCTGTTTGTTGCTTTGCCACCCGTTTAACCAATTTGGATTTTCTGACTCCACTCACCGCCAACGTGGCGGCAAACCTCAAATTCAAAATATCTAAAAACTAATACTGGTGATGTCGCAGAGGGCATGTGCATTTTTCTACAGTCACTGACTTTTACACTCATCAGATGCATTACATCTGTAATTTGGGCCTGGTCCATTCCTTGGAGCCCATCCTGTCAACCCAAATACTTGTCTTATCTATACTTTTGTTTATCTTACCCTGAAATCCAAAACAAAATCTGAAAAATTTAAACTGGAATATTAACCATCCAAAATGTACCCAGTTTCAGACTATTAACCCTGTAATCAACAATGTTTTATTCAGAACAACGTGTCCCCTAACTTAACTGGCAGTATTAGCTGACTACTGCCTGCACAAACCATTTCTCCAGACTGAACGTCTGAGCAGTTACTCAAGTGGAAATAAGCAATACAACTTGTGAAGAAAGTAAGTAGCATATTCCAAAAAAAAAACAAAAAAAAAACCCACAACTAATTAAACAATAGGACTTTGAGAACGTGTGTCTTTTCTCTATTTCCTGGCGGAAGGTGTGCTGTTAAGAGTATGCTGTAAAAACACTACACACTTGTCACATAAAGTAGACGTGTGAGCACGAGAGAGACAGAGACTACATGTGAGATTGACTAAATGGAATGAAAACATTGTGAAAGTTAAGGATTTTCTGGGTTTCTGGGAACTTCACTCCTGATTTCCCTACCAGCAGAAAACACAGTGTTTTCTGTCTTGAGTTGCAAAGACATCATAGAGATAATAAATACTACAGGAATAATATTAATTCAACTATTAACTCTATTATATTAATTGTCATATTCTTATGGTTTGCTAAGGCAAAGTCTATGGAAATTTATTCAGATTAAATTGTCAAAGAGAGTAAAACAGAATCCACGTGACATTTTCTCTCCCCATCTTTGTTCCTTTACCTGACTCATCTCCCTCTTGCTCTCAGTGTCTCTCTCCCTCTCCATCTCCACACTGTTGGAAGAGTAAAAGGATCAGGAGACTGGGAGCTGTCTACAACCTTTATAACACAAAGAGAAAGTAAACCAGAATCAACAAATGCACATGCATGAGCTTATACAAACACACACACACAAACACATCTACACAACCTATGTAATATGGCTCACTGTTCAGGCAGAAAAACAAAAAGCTTCTATCTCTTTACCTTAAAAGCACACATCCTACCTCATCCCCATTTGTCTATCAAAAGACAGATAGGCTTCTGTGCATCTCTGTTATGAAAGGTGTTATATAGTACATTGCTGCCTTGAAGAAAACACCAACGCATTCTATATGCCGTCTTAATTCTTTGTTGAGTATAGTGCAGTGAGAAGGTAGCCCTAAATCTTACAGGGGAGAAAACAACAATAAAGAAGCACTCTATAAGCACACTGTGTAGGTCAAAACAATATCCTTAAGCAAAATGCAATTCAATAGTTATTCCACAGGAGGAAAAACAAATTCCATAATGAAAAAGTGTGAGTCTCAACAAATATATGAAACAATTCTCTCGTTCAAAAGAGAGACTGTGACCCGAAGGTTGCCAGTTCAAACCTCAGATTGTCAAGACAGGGAAAACAACAGAGACATAATCATTTCTGCTGAGGTCCATGCATACTAAACATGTCTTCTCTGGGTCAGAGGTTAAAGGAAAACACTATCTGTGAAAAATGGCCCATTTGTCAACTTACTCATTAAGTAATGTGAACATTCTGTAGACACCAATGCATCCTCGTGTCCCAAATTGACCGTTTAACCCTCTGTTGTAAGTTATACCTACAGTATGTGTTGAGTAGCTGCATGCAATTCAAATTATATTATTCATATTAGTTATAAAACTGTCTTTATTACCAAGTAGGTCAGTTTTAGGTCCAACTTGTTTGTTTGTTAGAAGCATTTCCAAATCTTGTTAAAAGATTTCAATGAATGTTTCTTGGACAAGTTATTAGTTTTTGGTAAAGAACAGTGTTTTAAACATATTCGTTTTTTGTCATAAACTTACTTACAGGAATAAAAAATAAAAAAAACAGACAACCTGACACACGTATCCCGTGATGACCCAGATCTGGATCCAGTAGCAGATAACTCCTATTCCTATTAATTCAATAAAACATTTCCTATATTATTAATAATTTTAGAGGATTGCGTAGCCTTGGTGGAGGTATGTTCTCTCTGAATGCTCTCTAGTTATTACATACGAGTCTGGACTCTAAATAAAAAGTGCACTTGCACTCCATAGGTGTTGGGGTATACTTTATTGAAGTGGATGCGACTTTATTGACTGCACTCATGGTTTAATGTATCAAGTAGTCAAAGTATTCTTGGTCTGAGTCCAGCTTGGAATGATTGTCCCATGTTTCTTTTGCATTCTCCCAAAACTGTGTTCACATGAAACCCTGCTAACATGAAAATGTTGTGGTTTACACATAAGTGAATAACCTAAATGAATTACTGAACAAACTTAATCACAAACATTTAGTTTGATATATCACTAAGCATTGTCATCATATGCAGATGCCCCGAGAATCAACCTAGAACATACTCAGCTTATTTTTTCTACCATTGTGTGCAGTGTAGTCCTTATTCAGGACTCTTGGGGCTCTGCTCTGGCCAAACAGGATATGCCATAATTCTCCTAAGCACTATGCATGACAAACAGTCTGGCACACAATCGAATGCCTGAATGAACACGAAATATAATCTTGAATAGCCAGGCGTCTGTCTCATCAAGTTCAGTGAGTCAGGAGACATTCAGAAAAAAGAGCACAGACACAGTGAGTTGTCTTTGTAACTTAAACCAATAAAATAACACTACAGAGAACTTGTTTTTCCCCAACCACAAACCAATCAAAGGTGCTGTTTCGACAGGAGAAAGTGAGGAAGTCACAGAGAAAAGGACACCAAATGTGGGAAGTAAAGATGGAACAAAGCCTGGAAACCTGACAGGAACTTGACATGAGAGGGAATAAAAGGGATGAACAAAAAACAGACAGTAATGAGTCAGTCTGACAGCTAGGTTTTTTTAGGGGGGTCGGAAGGTTAAATTTCAACACACAATTGGTCCTTCAGTTGCTACAGGCATCAGATATCCATTTATTTATAATGTTTTATTTAACAGCCATAGAAACAATTGTTGAAAAAATGATAACAGACTTTTTTTTTCAAGTGGCACAGTGCATTATGAAATGTTTGTCGACCATGACCTCCCAGAAACGTCAAACCTGGTGTCATGGTGGTGTTTCGGACGATGCTGTTGCATTATGATAATAAAGAGTACGTGTCATAGACTGTATATAAAGATGGACGACATGACAGCTCCCCAAAAGTGAAGCCAAAACATCTCGATTGCCCCCTGGTGGCTGGCTGCAGTACAGGTCATAAACCCCGCCCCCTTCCATGTTAGTGGATGGGACATGGGCCACACTGACAAATCAAAGTACATGTCAAATAAAAATTTCCCAAAGATGGTTTCTGTCATTTTAGGTAGTTCTTATTACGCTGATGTTTGTTCAAGTGTTCAGTTTTTCTGATAAGTTTGGTTTAAATTAGTTAATTGATGCTATAAAAAGGGGGTGTGGCGTCATGATTGACAACTGTGAGTGGGATTGCGTTGGAACTGTGATTGGTTCGGGCAGGTGTATGGGCGGGACCTCGATACCACGGCTGACGTCACCAGCGCAAGATGGTCGCGCCGGTATCCGGGATATTTTGGCTTCATTTTTGTACAGTGAGAGGAAGTGGAGACGCGTCGTCCACAGTCTATGGTCTTTGAGGATGAGAGCATGAAACATGATCAACATTACCTGACACTGGGGAACAATTACCGCTTTCCCCATAAAAATCAGTTCTTAGTTTTTGTTTTTGCATTTAATTTGTTGACATTCATTTAAAGTCAGCTAATAGAGACACAAGTGATTTTATTTTTTTAAATATTGCATTGAATTAATTTCCAACTTGGATGGAAACATGACAACATGATAAAATACCCATGCCGCCCATTGTTAGGAGTCCAAACTGTGTTTCTTTTTATTACCATTGAATATCTAAACACCCTGTCATTGTTGTGACATGAGGACTTTTTGGGAGAACAGTGACACAGTGAGAGGGAGACGGCATGCAAAAGAGAGAGGGGTGCGAAGAGACAGTGTGAGCAGTTGAGAAGAAGAAAGATAAGAGTATTTAGCCCATTATTTCCATGGGCTAGGTCAAAATGAATAAGAGTCAGTGAGAGAATGAAAAGTCGTCTTCAAAGACCGGAGACGACTCGGCTATTATTCTCTGTCTGAAAAGTGACACTCCACTCTAAGTGTTCCGCTTTAGGATGGCCTTGGGAGGTTAGAACCATGAATGTCAAAGTTGATTTCACACTCTGTAACTCTCTGGACTGCGTGATAGATGTGGCCACTGTGCGCGCATATACACACTGACACACACCAACACACACAACTGTCTCTGAACACATGCTGTACGCATGCAGACACATAAACATGCATGGAAACGTCTGTATGAACACACACGGCAGACACACAGTGGTGCATATATGCACACATAAGCAGGCATGGGCAGTAACACATGCACATATTCATACACACACAAAGCAGAGATTATCCAGTATTACAACCAAGGTCAAACACCAGCATTTTTATGTAGCTTGCCAGGAAGTACTTTATCTTCAAAGAATTAAAGGTACACAGACACAGCTTTAACTTCAATTCAAAAGTAAGAGTAAATTGGGAAATGTCTCGTAAAAACAGATGCCTTTTTTAAGGATTATACCAAAATTAGAACTTAAAAAAGACTATCTTGAATGAAAAGTTTAACATTTTGGGAAAGAAAAGAAAGCAAATGACATCAGAATAACATGTCACGTCATTTTTGCACTTTGGTTTTTGTACGGATTAAACAAACAAGATATAACATGTAAATTAGTGAGCTTTAGAGGTGCTGGTAGGTGGATTTCATTACCTTGACACAGAGCCAGGCTAGCTGTTTCCCCCTTTTTCCAGTATTTATGCTAAGCTAAGCTAACTGGCTGGTGGCAGTAGCCTCATATTGAATAGACTGGAGTGGTATCGCTCTTCTCATCCAACTCTCAACTTGAAAGTGAATAAGCATGCCTTCTGAACTACTCCTTTAAAGAATAGTCGGACCAGTTGGATCCTGATGTTTGAACTAATAATGCAGATTTCTTGTCCAGTGCAATGATTCATGCTATGGTATGATTGATGTTTTTTCTGGTAGTGGTTTTTCTTGGCAGGTCCCAGGGTTAAGAAATAAAATAGACATTTTTAGTGAAGAGCTTGTGATGCGTGGAGCTTTTGGTGAACTCACCAATCACAAGAAGGAAGAGACAGGAATTCACAGTAGCTAGAGGACAAAACAGAGACAGTATAGTTACAGGGGATGGGAAACTCAATCTCATCAGTTCAAAATAGGAAATGAATGTGAAATACTAACATCGGCGGCACCAACATATGGCCAATCAACACACCTTTGGCTGAATATCACCAGCTGCGAATGATGAACTGTTATGTATGACAGACTGTACAAGTAAGGGCAACAAAAACAGTTCCTGTACTGAATTCTGTTGAGAAAATGACACTTTAATGACATGAAATGCACAGATGTTACTGTCAGCTCCCTGCTGCGGACTGCATGCATGAGTGTTTTACAGCTGATAGTGTATGGGACTGCTGTAGACCACATCGTGTTGAATGTTATTATGTTACTGTTACACGAGGCAGAAAAAGTCAGAAGTTAAAAGAAGTTAAGAAAACATTTTAGAAATATTTTTATGACTTTCAGAAATTTAAAATAGTCACCTTCTCATTCAGAGATGGGACACTTGTCTCGTTAGAATGAACACCCTTTTGCCCAGGGGTGATTGGATGGTAGTAAAAAAAATTGGTCTTAGATACAAGTGCTGTTTGCTGATAGTGGCAGATTATTGTTCAGTGCTCACTGTCGCTCAAATTATCAGCAGAAAATGTGGCTGAGGCAGCACACCTCTCCACAAAACGCAGAATGGCGTGAGCCTTATTTGCCATCTATTCGTGTAAATAAGCCTTGCAATAGAGCATGACACAGTGGTGAACCTCCATATACTCTGTTAATTAGCCTTCAAGGTATCGTACACAAAAAACTTCTGTTATTCCACAAAGCTTCGATAAAATACTGTTCTGATGTTAGTGGATGATTTCTGCTTTTGAAATGTTAGAGGAAAAAAAAAACATTCTTGGACCCTAAACTTTCTTCTCTACTTGTCCTTGCTACAGTGAAAGCCTCCATTCAGCGTCCACTTTAAAGAGAGTTTGGCGAGCTTGGCAGTTCATTCTTGACCTCAGGAGCAGCAGCTGATAAAACAATCTCCACTTGTTCCGGAGCTTTTGACCGTATCACACTGTCCTCATCAGTTGTCATGGAACTTTGGATTTCGAAACTTTCCATTATTCCAAGAGCTTTTAGGGCTTCTTCTCTGTGCTGGCTTTATGGTGAGCTTGGCAGTTTATTCTCGACCTTGGAAACAGCACTTGATAACAACTCAAGCTAATTTGCTTGTTCCAGAGCTTTTGTCCCTATCACACTGTCTTCATTGGAATTCTGCTATTTATGACATTTTTTAAGGATTGATTGATGAGAAGGGAAAAACGTAGTTCCACAAGGAAAGTAGAGAGACTTTTATTGGTCTTTTCTTGCTAATAAAATGCACGCCCATCAATTAGAAAGTTACAGACTTGCTTGACTGTGACCGCTGTCATACTTTCAAACACAAGATATGTTCCATTTAAATCGGTGTTAGTGAAATCCCTCTTCTTCAGTTACTGGGACTGTGTAGCTCTGAGTTAATAAAAGGGTGGTAAAAGATGTTTTAGCACTCAAATTAACTAACAGACTGTAAGAAAAGTGCCGGACAAGAGGACAGTATCAGAATTTATGGAAGACGTCACATGACATGACGAAGCACATATTCTACACATCAACCTAAACATTTCCAGTATGTAGGGGGCTTGTTTGACATGCTGATTCCCGAGGAGGTCATGATAGATAAGACTGAGCAGCGTGAGTTAACAAAAAGACAGACAGGTGACTCAGCTTGACATGGTGAGCCACTTTCTGCTGACACAGAAAACATAGTCGCACTTGACATTTTCCATGCGAGATCGTTTATAAGCCCTCGCAGTGCAGATAGTATCTCAGGAATATGTCACATAGTGGAGAATAGCACCACATCAGTTGCTGACTAAGGCCTGCGACTGTGAGAAGCATAAGCTGTTTTTGAAGATACATTAATTCTAATTCCTTCAGGAAACACCGGCATGTTTATATGCGCGCAGCATTTTAAACACCGACTCACATCCTGCTTAAGACCATGTAAGGATATTTCAGGATACAGGCTAACCTAAAATTACATTAATTAACATGAGAAGAAAATATATACCAGAAGAGCAAACAGTAAAGAAAAAGAAAAATTAAGAGTTAGAAATATCAGCATATGCAGGTTTCTCAGTAGTTAAAGGTATTACTGCAACAGTGTTTAGTAAATGTGTAACATTTTAGCTCATCTCCCTCTGATAGCTACCTAGTTACCTTTTCATGTTTTTTTTTGTTCCAATTTTGTGTACACGCTCAACATTGCACTCTTCATTAAATTTGCATGTGTTGTCATAATGTGTTTAGTCACTTTTGTATCACTGGGGTTTTGTTCATTTTGTCAATTTCATAATTAATGTTGTACCTGAGGAAACTCAAATGGAGAGCTTTAATATACTAAACACATAATCATGCATCAGTTTGTTTAAACAGCAATTATTTCATATTACAAATAAAAACGTAAATTGCCAGCTAACTCCTAACAAGAATAGCATACATGCGAGAGAAAATATAAATCCACAAATGGGTTTCATACGACTCCGTCTGGGTGAAGATTACTATTATCTCACCTGGTCTCTGTCACACATACAGGCTCATACAAATCCGCCTAATGTTATGAAGGTCATCTTTAGTGTGTACGCTATTATCCATCTCTCAATGTGATTCTCTCCCTTTCTCTGTTCCACTGCTATTTTCTACCTCATTCATGTTGATTTCCTCCCCTCTCTTCATTCTCACTGCCTTTGTCTCCCTTCTCTGCGTCTCACCTCCTCTCTTTCAATCCCTTTATAGTATCTCCCTCCCTCACTATTTATCTCCCTCTCTCCTCACCTCCCACTCTCCGCTCCCTTCGGTCCAGCCATCACCCCTGTCATTCAGACGCACAATGCCACTGCTTGTTTCAGAAATAGGATAGTCCATTATCTGACTGTGTGTCTTCAACGAGGTACTCCTGTCGTACATTTTCCTCTCCTCGCCTTCACCTCACACAGGAGGAACGAGGGACGGAGAGATGATTAGAAGGAGGAGAGAAGCCTTGAACAAGGACAGTTGGAGGGAGAGAGGTAGGGGGAGAGAGAGGGGTGGGTGTGTGAAAATCACAGAGAGGGAGTGAGAGTGAGAGCTCTTCCATCTCTCCATCTTTCAGTCTGTTTCATCAGTTGATTGCCCCTATCAGACAGATTGAAGGAAGCTCCATCTCTCTGTCTGACCGTCTCAATAACGCTGCTGCAACTTGATTAGCTTTTCATCACCAACCATAGCTTTCCACTCATATTTTTTCAGTTGTAGCTCTTATTTAACCAGGCAAGTTGCCAGAGATAATATTCTTATTTAAAGCATCAGCTTGGGGAGCATTAGTTTTAGGAGAGAAGAGAGCTACACCAGAACACTCAAACAGTTACACGGACGGAGTTAAAGGTTACATTCACACTAATACTTTTTCGTTTTAAAACGCATAACTAGCATCCACAGTATTCTGGCGTTTTATAAACCCTAAAATGGAGACTTTTGAAAGTCTGCTGACCTTGTTTTTAAAACTCCGGGATTGCGTTTTAGTGAGGACGGGCGTAGACTTTTGAAAACGATGACGCAGACACCCACATTCGCTTCCTGATTGGGTCTTATCAGCCACAATGTGTCCTTCCCTGATTCGTCATGCCCCTATCACGTGACCCTTTCCCAGAAGAAAACAAACGACATCAACCTTGACTACCAGCAGTTAATTCAACATGGATAATGAATTACAACAATTACTTTCAGTAACAGTTCCACCTCAGTGTCAGTCCAAGCATAAAAATCGAAATCTCTGCTCTTACTATTCTTTGTTCGTAGTATTTTCTGCAACTGACTAAGAGACCAACCGCAGAGTAGACAATCTGCGTCCTGTTTACATCAGCACGCACACGTTTTATAACGTTGTTTTAAGATGAAAACGTGTTAGTGTGGATGTAGCCAAAGTCTCACTGCAGTCACCTTAAATTCATTTTCAGTACACCTGATATCTATTTGGTATTTTAGTTTTCAGTGTGCTCCACTCACATTTTATTTTGTTTTTGTTATCCATTAATAATTCCATAATAATCAAATAGATATACTATAGAGCCTACACTTCAGTTTTGGTATTTTCACCTCATTCCTTCTCAACAAACAGTATACTACAGAGCAGGAACTAAGATAATGATTAATATAAAACAACAAAAGTGATGAAGTGATTTCCCTACTGTATGTTCAAATGTGCTCTAGACCGACTTAATGAAAAACAGAACCTACTGCATGTATTTAAGAGAATCTAGAAGGAAGCATGTTTTTCACTCAGCCAAGTCTTTTCTTTGTATCTATGGAAATGTTCTGTATAATTTGCTTTATTCCAGCTTGAGTGAAGTGCCAACAAACCAGCAGGTAACCAATTAGGCAGTCACCTGTGCAGGAAGTGAGTCAACTAAGTAGCTACAAATTTGGACCACTCAGCTGACCTTTAGTTGGTTTCTCCCCTGAACCAGCCAGCCAGTCAGCTAGCCAGACAAAGATTTGGCTGGTCAGCCCAGCCAGTGCCTTAACTATGAATTTTACGGTGGACTTCAAATCCTCAATTACATGCTAATATATTTTGAGTTCACATCTGCCAGGAGGTCCATTAGTCTCCTACACAGCCAGCCAATAAGCCTTCCAAACAGCTAGTCAGCCTTAGCTAAGGGAAGCTTATGTGTGCCTATTGGATGTTTTTTCTCATTCATAATCAAATGTTTATCTCCCATTTATATCTGCTGGCCAGTTAGGAAAACAAGCCAGCATACCAGCCTGCTAGAAATCATAAAATAGATCTCTTCCTAGACTTAAAAGTGTCTTTTCCACACACTAATGCATTCTTAATTTCAGCCAGTCAGTGACTCATCCTGTCAGCCAATCAGCCAGCCAGTCGCTGCGTGCAGCCAGCAAACTGATCTGCAGTATTGAGCGATGAAATATCCCTGGCCCTACATGTTAAAACTTTATTTCCAGTCTAATATATTAGGAATTCAACCGCTGGATAAATCAGTGCCACTGAATTCCATATTATTAATAATCACATCACCCAGAGAGCCCAGAGTGACTTATGATTTTATAGATGGATTACGCTGCAGTTTATTGCTGTAAGTGAGCCGTGTGTGTGTGTATGTGTGTGTGTGTGTGTGCCAGAAAGTTGGAGAGAGAGAGAGAGAGAGAGAGAGACTTCAGCACATCTAGTGCTGCACCCCAAACATCTGAGTAGTCAAATCTCTACAGATTCTAAACACACACACACACACACACACACACACACTGATTTATTGTTGACAGGAGCTTTACAATAGGCATACATTTCCAGCAACAGATGTTAGAATGACACCAGATATATTGGACTTCAATAAGAGAGAGCAAGCCGAAGTGAGAAAAGAGGAGTTGTGTGAGAGACGGTGAGGGAGCGAGACAAAGGAAAGAATCTTTTCCTACTTTTGGCCGGAGCTGCTACTTTATCCTGAAAGACCATCCAGGAATTCCTCATTACTGTAAACATGCTCCTGTGCCTTCAAACTGCATGCAGAAACTCTCAAAATAGTGAGTTTGTTGACTTTGGGCAGTGGGAATCTACAGTTCCTAAAATCTAACTAACCCTTCGCTGGAAAAAGAATGATGATAATTATGGTAAATATGGTAAATATGACAAAGAGGTAATGGTAGTTTGGAAATAAATACTGTTTTATTACAACAACAGTGTTATTTTTGTAGTTTATGCCATCATTTCTATCAGTTATGAGCAAAGCAAAAAACACAAGCAGTCCGACAATCAACAGATTATTATTAAGCTAACAGTACAGCCAGATTATCTGTATTACTTTATTTGGAGTATGGCAGGTCAAAGATGATCCTAAAAGTTGATCTGTAAATTTTCGTGGATGTTTCAACGGCCAGTTTGAGTTTTCTCTTCCAAATAAGTCTTGCTTATTTTGGGGTTTATAAAACCTGAAGGATCATCTGATGGTTGTTTATTACCCCATCAACTTCTTTATAGCAATGTTGCCATGTTCCCAGACCTCACCAATGAACTTGATGACTACAACCTTATAAATACTAATACGAAAGATTGTCAAAACTCTAAAAATAAGACCCAGGTTGTAAAAGAACAAAATTATTATTATTGTATTGTACCCTTTACGGGCAAATCAATGACAAGAACAAGAACAAAACTGTAAGAACACAACTAGTCATTTTTATCTGTCGTTCAAAAGACAAAGACGTTAATCATGTTTTCATGTGACACTAATGACACAAGTAACCTTTCTTGATCTAACTGACAGATGCAGTTACCTCGGTCACAGTATTGAATTGTATTGATGGTATT